>JAGDQP010017092.1:22565-39281 GCA_022664845.1 Lepisma saccharinum
CCGTGGTTTGGAATAGGGTGAATGGTGACTCATCCGACCATACCACACGTTTCCAGTCGTCAACGGTCCAAGTTGCATGGTCGCGGCACCATTTGCGGCGTGCTAAAGCGTTCTGGTCCCTGATGAGAGGTTTGGCCCGTGCAACACGACCCCGTAAGTTCATGTCATGTAATTCGCGGCGGACTGTGATTGTCGAAACAGGTTGGGGGAGGTGCTGATTGAGTTCCTCCGTCACTTGCGCCGCAGTGGCACGACGGTTCCGCGTGACAATGCGCTTTAATACCCGGCGTGCCCTGTCACAGATGCTTTTCTTCCGCCCACTGTTCCGCTTCCCCGATGTGGTTTTCCCGTGTGTTGTGTAGGCCGTCATCGCCTTCGACACTGTCCCTGGCGACACACCTAACACACTAGCCACTGCCGTCACACTCACTCCACATAACCGCGCACCAACAATTTGCCCTCTTTGAAACTCTGAGAGGTCTCCCATTTTACACTACCTCCGTCTGCTGCAGCCACTGCACACTCCTGTTCCACGACGCCTGACGTAGTATGGAGACCGACCTAACACACCACCACCAGCAGTCCGGCGCTGCGGTCGCCACGACACCACTGCCAACCCATACATCTGACGTGTTGCCAACTACAGGTGTTTCCATTATTCTGATAAGCATCTGTATTTCTAATGCTTGTTTTGACCATGAAATATTTCTAATGTGGGTGGACAACGAATTAGGAATTACAAAAAATGTATAATTTCTAACTATATTTCACTTTCAAGACTATATTTACAATGCGCTTATCCATATCTCAAACGTGTATAGCTAATGTACATATTTGCACATCACTGGCGACAGTTAGTACTTGTTAGGTCCACCTTTTGCTCTAATAACAACCATAATGCGTTTTGGCATCCTGTCGATACTCCATGCCACCATGTCACTAATAGCCGCTTCATGTTGCCATACTCTCTGAAGGCGCTGTTTTAGTTCAGGAATATTAGTACACACTGGACTGCTGACCTTAGTCTTCATAATAGTCCATACCCCTTCGATTGGATTGAGGTCTGGGCTGTTCCCTGGCCAGTCCAACACTTTGATGAGCTGCTGAAGATGACTCATGACGAGTTTTGAAGTATGGCAGGGTGCCCCATCCTGCATGAAAATTCCATTATTTTCTGGGTACCACTTAGTTATTTGCGGAATTAGACAAGTATCCAGGACATGTTTGTACTATTCCTTCCTCATAGTGCCCTCAACAAAATACAATGGACCAGTGCCCTGTGAAACCCTGACTGTTGTGTGGCTTCTTCTGAAACCCCCTTCCCCTCAATAACAAGCGTCAATCAGCGTGCTTCTGGAACCACGGTATAATCAAACGCTTGTCATAAAAGAAAAGATGGCATCCAAAAACAAATTCAGATCAGTATCGCTTGAGTAAGGTCCAAATCGAATCTTCCCATAACAAGCTGTCTAAGTAAAAGGTTCTGCCGTTGGAAAATTTTGAACAAACAAATCGTAAACTTGAAAGAATTAGATTTATAATGATTTATTACTCAAAGATTAAATCAATAACGATTCACAACAGATTCATGTTAATATCAACCGACGCTTCAATTATCGAAATTAGAAATTCTCTATTAAACAAAAACGTTATAAATTTCAAAATTGAATTTGAATACAATTATTACACGATGAATGAATTTAGTATATAAATCTGACAATTTAATTTGCGAGAGACCAAGTTTCGAAGCTTATTCCTTTATTCAACGACTCAATGAATAATCCAACCTAACCACAACAAAAGTAAACCAACACTCCAAACTCGAACAAATCAAATCAATCGAAAAGAAAATCGAACCAAACTCCCTCGCCCACACACACACACTTCAAACAAAACAAAATTAACACCTACCATTTTGGAACAGGAAAGAAGTTGATAGAAAGATAGATTATCATTGCAGATGATTCCTGCTGAACACTCTTCAAGGGTGAATGAACAACCCCTAAGTCGAATAAATCAATTAGAGAACAAAGCCAAACCGAATTCAGAGCCGAAAAGAACAAGTTAAGATTTATGAAACGTTAGGTATTACATTATGATCAAAACTTACAGCACGTTATTCTCTTTAATTCCGATATTAACTCACGACCTAATCACAAAGTCAAATAGCACTCGCGAGATTACTCCCTGATCATTAAATTCCAAATAGGATCAAATTGGCCCACACTCTACTGGAACATTTAACTAACCAATACTTTCCCACTTTCTTACCCGTTTACTGCTGAGATGATTATTAATTTTAAACTGGATATTTAATCTCGACCAAGATCTATAGTTAAAGTTTAAAACTTACCCGCGATGTTTAATTGTAAGTTTTACTAGGTTTAACGGGTTCTAAACTACTCAGATTAAACGGTCAAATTTTACTTTCGCTAATGAAGTACCCAAACTTTACGTCCACATTTTTAACACTATTACCAAGTGGTCTTTAACTTTAAAGGAAGTTAACCCATCCTTAATCAACCAAAAGGAAATCTTATTTAATTGGGAAAAACAACCACTTGCTAAAACGGTTTAATTAGTCACAATGTTAAGAACGAAAACTTTATGTGAATTTCAATCAATATTAATTAACCACGATTATTAATGTACAACGCGAAGTTTAAATCACTGATTCGCCAATAAAAAAAAATAATGTTTATTGTAATTGAATAGAAATTCCAATTCGTAACCGGAAGCCCAGATCAAGGAAAACAAATCAAATAAGTCACTACTTTTAAAGTCAAGTATTCAGTGAGAAGAAATTAAATAGCCAATTGAAATTAATTACTCACGTTTTTAAAAGATAAACGAAAAACTGAACTGAGTCAATTAATTCTTCATCAAGAAACTTCTAACCCGAAAAAAAGTAAAAGTTATTTAGAAGCGAAAAACAAGTTGCCTCCATTATGCCCATTCGACAGTACTTTCAGCCAGACAACCTCGCTCACAAACAGCGACGACCCACTTCCTTCTTCCCTGCGACTCAGTGCTTGCTTCCATCGAAACAAGTCAGAAAATGACGTAATCAAACAAACGAAGTGCCTCTCTAGACGTAGAACCACACGACAGTGCTGGCTCTGTCAATCCCGCTTCACCAAGACAACTAGTAACAAATGATCAACGAAAGACATTCAGAGTTGCACAAACCTAAACTTCGATCTCTCGCAAAATTATACAATATAAAACCAACTCATAAAAAAAATCCCTATATTATTATATTTTTTTCCCAATCATTTAAATACAGTATAACACGATAACAGGAGAAAAAAGTAAGGTATGACCTTGGGTCCATTACACCTGCAAGGAGATCACACTTCAGACCATCAGTTTACCGGGGTGCTTCACAGTTTCCTTAACTCACTCAGACAGCAACTGCTCTCCAGGACGTCTCCACACATGTTGCTGCCGATCTTGCATAATTTCCACTGTCGACTCGTCAGAGAAACACACCTGCAACACACCAAAACGCATGGAGTAAACTTTATTTACAAAAAGCAGTAATTGCAATTATTTTTAATTGTGATAACATGTTGACCATGCTTGCAACAGTGTGTGGTCAGTGGACTCAATTCGTTCATAAAGCAATAGAACAAAGAAACTTACCTTTGAGCAATCATTGGCAGTCCAATCTTTATGCATGAAAGCCCACGATAAGTGCTTTTTCATCATGGCTGGTGTTAACTTCGGCTTGTTTGTTGAACGGCAGGATTCGAACTGTCTTTGTGCTTACATGACAACCTGCATCACTCAAGCTATCACGAAGTAGCCTTTCGGTTCCGCAAAGCAATCTTTTGAAGCATTCGGTTCTGCCTTGGCGTCGTTTTTTTCAGTCCCCTACAGTTTTTGTCGCTTTGCTGTTGTAACTGGTGCACCTAAATATAACTGTGTTTTAATTCTTACAACACTTTGTGGAGAAACATTATATTTCTTGGCTATTTCAGTTAAGTTAGAACATTTCACCATCACCGCAATTTCTTTTGGCTTACTCGGACTCAAGTCTTCTTTTACCCATTCCTATTGTTTTCTTATTAGTCACACAAGACACACCAAATTAATACTATATTCACTTGTTAAATTCTAATCATTGCTCATTCACCTAACTCACTTCCACAAAGCAACTTTCTTTCACACTCTTGTGAATAAACTGCACTACACAAACCGATACACACACTCTCACTGACAGCACATACACCATCACTAGGGAAACACTTGGACCTCAACGACCTCTAGCGGTGGAGTACTGAAGTACAACCCCCGGCAAGTCACCAGAAGAGCCTTACATTCATTTTCACTCAGATAAATCACCTACGTGAGTTTACAGTTGTTACAAACTCTTGAGAAGGGTTCAAACTTAACAATTCCTATTTCGCTGTCCACCCACTGTAATGTGTTGTTGTTACCTCCAGGTGGGAAGGAATCTTGCTTGTCCAGTTTACTGTGGGAACTGTCATTGTTTTAACATTGTAGAAGGCACGTTTCAAAAATATTTCTTTAATATTTTATTGTATTTTTCCATTGTCTTTTTCTGTTTGTTGGGAGCCCTATCAACTATGAATTCTCGTGGTTGTATTGAAGTAGTTCTGATGTAATATTCTTAAAGACAATATGTTTTCCTTTTTACAAATGGCGTTACTTGTTTCTACATAAAATTAAATGTTCGTTTTCTATGCTTCGATTGCTGCAGGGCTTATTTCTTACTTTTAATTACATTTGAATATTTTGAATTATATTTGTGATATACCTTTTTCTCTCAACACTCCAAATTCTTTCGACGAACTACCGACCGATGCATTAGGTCATAAGCCGGATCGATTAATTGCTAGAAAAAATATAAAACGTGATTAAAATATTTACAAAAAAATAACGAGAAAAAATAATTATGTGCATTATATGTGCAATGTAATTCACAAACTTTATTCTGGTGTGGCAGTGGGCTCTATACCTGGACATTCCATGGGAGCACTTATGCAGTTCAGAACGGTGAAGAGCACTGACATAATTGTATCGTAACTGTTATATAAAATGTAAACACTGGCACTCAATAAATGAAAACACTAACATCTAATAGATTATATAGAAAAAACATAACGATATGGAGTAAAGATATTTCATGTAGATATATGCGATTATATAGGAATATAAGAGAGAAGTCGCTGGTGGGCGTCCTTAAAATTTAGTTCCAAGGAGGAAACTGTAGCACTAAATCAATCACTGGGGTTTCTTCACGAGGGGGCGGGGGTGCACTGAAGTGAGGGATCACAGAAATGACACACTTGTAGTGGAAAACTCCTTCTGGAGCTTCGGCGCTAATGGCGTTTATGATGAAGTACACTGAAGGGAGAACACTGAAAAAGGATGGCACTATGGTTGGTGTCCTTGTAGATTTGATCACTGGATCTGACGGGCTTCCCTATGTATCACTGTGTGTTGCGTCCATATAGGGAAACAAACAAACTGGTACCATGTCCATGTTGCGAAGCTGGCGTCCATGATGAACGTAAAACACAACATACTTGTAAAAGTTCACTGCTTCATAACACACTGATGTAAGGTATTTCGTATATGTAGAGCTTGTAAAACTTGCTCTCACTCTAGGTCGACTTTTATTCTTAAATGTACATATCATAAAATTCTAAGGATTTTAACTGTGAATAGCTAGGGATATTCATCGTAGTATCCGTATTACTTAAAGGTAAAGGGTCTAATGGTTGATCGATCTCTGTGAGGTTGGCTTCGATTGCACTGTGTTGGCAGATACTACTGAACCAAGGACCTCCAAACGAGAAAACAAAAACTGGAACTTGGATGGTTTAAGGCGGATGATCGCTGCTCTTTTCTGAACATGCATAAAATGTTCCCGGAATGTCTTTGTCACCCTTCCAAGAACTCAAATTTGCACCTTTAAAGATTATTAAAGGGGGAAGAATTCTTCTCGTAGCTGAAACACAATCTAGTACAGTTGTATTCTCTCGATCGGAGCCCTCGGTGTGACGTAAAGCTTTTTCAGTGCCTGAAAGCAGTCGCACTTTGGACGGGTCCGACGCAAAACTTATCTCGTCCAAATTAAATATATGATGTGGCTTGTCCCCAAGGATTAATTCCTGTATTTTTTTCCAGTAAATCAAAAAATTAGTAGATAACAAATGGATCGCCAGTAGTAACCAGTCTGTCTTTCTCCAGGCCTTCTAAGTTTTTTAATCTCAGTCGGTTTCTCGTACAGAAGTTACGAAACCAATCTGTACCTGGTCGTCCATTTTTAAATGGCACAGTTAGTTCATTAACTTCAACATACTCCTGAACAATATGCAACACTTCCTCCTTTCCAAGAGCAAAGCCCCACTTCGCCAATATTTTTGAATACTCTGATGATTGCTCTTCTGCGTCTTTACTCAGTGCATTCGGATGGCCAGGTTTTTCCCATCTCTTTGGCTGATTTTGTGTATGATTTACTGTAGAATCACCTCTTCCTGCACTAATTCCTGTTGCATCTAATTCACCTCTTTCGTCTGCCGCATCATGAGATTGTCCTTTTGCATTCGTACTTTGCACATTTACAGATTCCTTGTTGGTAGTTGGCCTAAAGTTAGTAGATTTTTCAGATTTCTTTTTTTTTTTAATGCCCTAAGCAAGTACGTTTTTTCTATGCCATCCTTTCTGCAGCTTCTTTGAATGTTCTTCCTTCTTCCGCTATTAGCTTCACAAACGTCCCTTGCGTTATACACTTTCCTTGTGCCCCTGCTCTTATAATTACGTACCATTTTGTTTAATTTGGGGAACGCAGTCTAATAAATGTCTGCTTCACACGTCACTAACGCAAAACAAGTTATAGCTAATGTATGCCTATTCTGGGACAGCACTTTCTCCTTCTTCTCTCTGCACTAACGTAGACTCTTCCTTCTCAGCCTAGGCTAACACCTGAAGCAATTAAAGAACAATTTGTAGGTTTTTTAGATGATGATGACAGCACATTTCACAATAGCCCCTCCGAGCATGTTTCACAATTTCCGTGTCAGAATAGCCCCTTATAGCGTTTCATATTAGCCCCATGACAAATGCTAAAAACTGTGTTCAAATTCATAACTTAGGCTGTAATGCATATTTGGTCTTAATCTATGCACGGGATTATTCTCTAATTCATATTCATTTCGCAAAAAAAAATACTTGTCGCGCAAAGTGCTTTCTTCTTGTTGCTACAACAATAGTTTTGGGTGCCAAAACAAAAGTTTTTGGTCTAAAAAAATGGGTATTTCGGATTTTTTTTGTATAGATGAAACATTGCTAGAACAACTTCGCAGCTAACTTATAATTAGACAACTGCACTAATTTAATACAACCTGCAGAAAGCCAGTGTTCCATAAAACATAAAACATGAACCTTTTTCAAGTCCTCCTCAAGTAGCACTTCTAAGAAATCAAGCTTATTTCCCAACCCTTGTACGTTATGACAATAAAATTTAAATGCACTAACGGCATTGGAACTACTAAGGTTTACGTATTCAGAAGCATGTTTCTGTCTTGCACTAAAAAAAAACTCTCTTTATTAGAAACTAAGTTACTTGGTATTTCACTATCCCATCAGATAAATTACCGTAAGTCAATGAAATAGGTTTTTGAGCATTACGAGGAATACATAAATCACACTATTTGGTACAAAGGTATATTTTACCACTACCGTTTAAACGGAGCCCATGTCTAGGAAGACTACTTATGTCTAACAGACTAACGTTCTGAAATCGCCTACTGAAATCGCCTACAGATCTTAATTATTTGTGAGTTAATTTCATCGACCTTTTTATTTACGCATGAAAATTTACTCAGGTTGTGCTTATACGTTACTGTAGGAACAACTACATTTACCTTAGTCATTTTACCCAAAGCTACTCTGAGTGCTTTTAATGCTTCACCAGCTTCGTTCTTACCCACATCATTTGTTCCTCCTATATCTCTCATTGACAAATTCTCAACGTCTATACAGGAAAACACAGGACCAATTACTTCACCAAGAGATGCACCCGGATTTATCATACTGAAAACCTTTGCACTTCTGATTGCTTCTTGTAATCTTGAATTTATACCTCTAGCATGACTGTCACCAAAAAGATATATTTTACCCTGATTGTTATTAGAAATATCATTTATTTCACTATTCTTACTCTTACGCTCATGATTGGTAGAATTAACTTTATCTTGTGATATATGATGATCCAATACATCAGGTTCAGATAAATTTGAAGATATTTTGACATGTCTAGAGTCTGGACAAGGAACATTCTCCATCATATCATTATTCGATTGCTCAGTAGGTGCCCTTGTATTTAACAAATGGTGATTTTGTTGGGGAAATAGTTCAGAACCCATTTCAATGCACTCCTGCATCTCCAATTGATCTACAGCATGAGTAGAATCTTCCAAAACGGCAAATCTATTTTTTTGTACTAATGCTAAAATTGTTTTCGTGTCTAGAATACGAGTTAGAAGAGACCTTACTTTGTGATGTATTCCTGCCTTTGTTTAGAACATGTGAATTCGAGATAAGCTATTTTTGTGGGGAAGTATGGATTTATTCTCGAACATTTTTTTGTAGCCACCACTATATAATGAGAGTCTTTGATCTACTGGGACCTTGTTTTGTGAGTTGGACAGGTCAGATTGAACTTTAGTTGCAGATAAGCTAGTTAAAGGTACCCTTGTACATTGTTTAGAGCTAGAATCTTTTTCAGTAGTTGCAATATTGTTATTATGCGAAGGAGAGGGTGGAAGTTTTTTACACTAGGAAAATTATTAACTGCACATGATCTTCTTCCCACAATTTCACTCCAAGAGCATGTATTCGTTGTTGCAGCAATAGGGTCTTGTATTTGATTGGGAACTCGCTGGCCGCCACGGTCACACAAGCTACGTTGTTGTAATGATAAATCCTGACCTAATATTTCAACTATCTTCTTTAGGTTAGACAGTTCCTCATAGATATTTGTTATTGACTCAACACTTACTTGAGGGTTATTTGGCCTATGTTCGATCATTTGCCTTGTACAGAAACAACCTTTACATACCCAAACTAGAGGCTTCGAATTTTTTTTTTAATTGCACTGCACTTACCAAAATGAAAGAATTGCTTACAGTGCACACATTGTATTCCATTTTTCAGTATTCTTTTACAATTTCCACATTTACTGTCATGTGCACTACAGCTCAAATTACGGAGAGCACTCTCTGCGTTTGTAGAACCGGACACCATCTTCGCTAGATTATCAACTTGCAGCTCGAATACTGAGTAATGTTTCCGCTAATCAACTATCACAGATGAATCTCAGTTGCTCCGACCTTGACTTTTAAATG
The DNA here is from genome assembly GCA_022664845.1 of Lepisma saccharinum. NCBI lineage: Eukaryota > Metazoa > Arthropoda > Insecta > Zygentoma > Lepismatidae > Lepisma > Lepisma saccharinum. The sequence continues at coordinate 31,946 of JAGDQP010017092.1, forward strand.
TGAATAGCAGCACGAAAAGCATTTCCGTATAATACCTGCGAGTGACCACCAATAGCTTGTATAATACAATAGCCGCCAATCATACCTGTTGAAACAACTTACTCGAATTATATCATCTGGTTATACGCCAAACCTCTCGAACACCTTGGATGGCACTCCATGTTTGTGCACCCTTGCACATAAAGTCCCTGATCACCGCCACTTGCACAATGCTTGACCGTTTTCAACTCAGCCGTCCGATCCTGCTGCAACTTGCAGAGACCCCTGCACACGTTCATCCAACCACAGAATGCATATAGTTCCATGTTGCTACTCTCCAACAAACAGTTATAGAGAAAAATATATCAAAACCCAATCTCAGTTATCACAGAAGAATATTATAACAATACAACACCTTTAATTAATTAATTAGTACAGAGTGCAACTAATCAGAAAGATCTGATAGTAGAACTTTTACACCACATAAGCGAACTCACATCCAAAATTAGTTCTTAATCAGACGTAAACAACCTGAGCTCTGCTCTAAATGATGTCACACAATTGATTAACTTGGGTCAAACGGTAGTTAACGAATCTTGCAATCACATTTTAAAAACAGCATATACGTAAGTACATTTACAAAACAAAGGATACATGAATTTATGAACGGAGTTTACGAAGTTTATGAAGGCCTATTTCAGGAGGTCGATCCCAGAACGATTGTGTTATTGAGTTATTTTATTATCTTGAGACTACTAGTCTCGGTCCCTTTAGTATAGAAAAACGAGCCATCATCAGTACAGTATTATTTAACACGAAGACATGCTATAATTGTGGAAATACCACACAATTGGAATAGAAGAATTTTTAATGAATACGAGAATTTTAAGAATAAGAATTAATTTTTTTAATGAATTTGAATAGTATATAATTCAGTCATTCGCTCAATTTTCTTTTGATGCAAATTAATTTGCCAAGGCCTTGACACCACGATTACTTTGGATTTATAGTGACAGAGTTTTTTAAAATATGACTGTTGTGCCTGCTCGTAAATTAAGAAACTAACGTTATCTGGTTCCAGAAGTACGCACGTTCGTTGTCACACTGAAGCCCGCCACGATTGTCGGTATCGTTTGACGGAATGTTTCTGCAAGTTCAACTCGGTCACGCACAGCACCACGCACTTTGTTCTCGTGACAATAAAGGCAGTTTTAATAATTGCATCAGTATGTAGTTTCCAACACTGTTGGGACGTCCTCGAATACCAGTCTCTTAGGCAGCACACTCGCACAGGTAATCCATTTTTTGTCTCTCACTACTAAATCGTCACAATCTTCCACTTTCGTCTTCCTTCCGGGTCAAACACCAAAAGCAGAAAACGTCTAACCTCTGTCGTCTCTCGCTTGACATCGTTTTTCTTCTTTCTTTCAGCCCCTCTCTCCTCTTTCCCAAGCCTCTGCAGGAAAGAAGGGTGCTGTGTCATAAAAATTATTTTACCTGGTAGTCAAGCGGCCACATGTCCGAAAAACAAAAGGGAACCAATTCGTCTTCAAAAACAGACGACGGAGTTGCAAATTGCCACAAAGTTTGTCCAAATTATACGAACTGTTATAAGTTGTATTAATTTTTAAAAAAATAGATAGGCAAAATCATCCAGTGGAATATACAGTACTTTATACCGAAAAAAAAATAAGCTTCACCTTCTTTACTCTTAGATGAAAAAACAGATATCCTTTGCTTATTGGAAAAACACTGCAAACACTGAAATTTTGAGAATACGTGGCCACAACTACATTTTATCACGTATATATCATGATTCTGTAGGGCTTGCAACATTTTCCCAAGAAACCGTTATGTTCAAGGAAATACAATTTAACCGGTATACTGATTTGAATACAGTTCGTAGAGTAGAAGTTTTAGTTTTTCAAATAAAATTCAACAATCAATCTTTTACTCTTGTCAGTCTATATTTACCATCCAAAAATAATTCTAAACATATCAGTATTAGAGAACTTTCGGAATTAAGCTCTCAGTATTTACCGGGGACACTAACAATCACTTAAAAATCCTTAGGCGATCCTTATTCGGATAATTTAGGGAAAACTTTGGAACAATGGTCCGATATTAACCATACCTTTATTAACAACGGACAAAAGCACATTTACCTCAGAACGGAAATTCCCCTCGCGTAATTGTCGACGTGACGTTATCAAGGTTAACTTTCTCGAACTATTATCAATTATTATTACTAGTGTCTTTTTTTATTATTATTATTAAACTGCTGCAGAAGGAACATATCTTTTGTGTACAACTGACAGCTTTTGGAAAGTACATTTTCCAACTAGTCACTAACACTTGTAGATTGTTCGGTTTGCTCCTTTCGATGAGTTCGCGACGATACTCTTTGGGAAGAGTACTTCAGCCAATCTTTGATACTTTGCTCGATGATGAGTTCAAGTGAAGTAGGGTACGAACTTCTTACAGCACCGAAAAAGTTAAACAATATCAATTATTCTTGAAAATCTCCATATAATTATTGAAGTTAAAACATTCTTATGGCGAACAGAACCAATCTAACTACAAATCATTATCCACCTTTAACTAGATAATTAGCATAGTGGACAATATCGGTGGTGAATAATGATTACTAATAAAGTAATCGACTTAACCCTCTACTCGAAACATCCCCCGATCCTACATGATGGGAAACATCCGGTCTCTTAGACATTTTAGCATGTACGAGGTCTGTCAGGAAAGTAATGAGACTGTGTTTGTAAAACATGTTTATTTACAATGCATTACAAAACCACATGGTCACCTTCGAAGTAGTTCCCTTGGGAAGCTACACACCGACGCAGATGTTGCTCCCACTCACGGAAGCATTACTGGAAGTCCTCAAGTGACACCCTTCAAAGTTCATGTATCACGACCCTTTCAATGTTTTCTACAGACCCAAAATGATGGCCACGAACAGCATTTTTTATTTTGGGGAATAGGAAGAAGTCACAGGGACTGAGATCTGGGGAATTGGGGGGTTGTGGCAAAACAGGAATGCCCTTATTCGCAAGATACTCATTAACAAAGAGAGCAGTGTGGCACGGCGCATTGTCGTGATGGAGGATCCATGATTGGGAAATGTCAGGACGGACACGAATGACCCGATTCCTTAGTCTTTCAAGGACCTGGATGTAAACTTGTTGATTCAATGTTTGTCCGTGAGGAACAAATTCCTTATGGATCACGCCTTGATAATCAAAGAAGCAAATCAACATGACCTTGATTTGCTTTTCCTGGCCTTCTTCGGTCGTGGTGAGCTGCTTGTGTGCCACTCAGCACTTTGTCTTTTGGTTTCAGGGTCATACTCGAAAACCCATGTCTCATCACCTGTCACAACATGTTTGAAAATGTGTGGTTCAGTTTCGATGCGGTTGATGAGGTCACGACACACAGTCATGCGATGCTCTTTTTGTTCAATTGTCAAGTTCTTTGGCACCATTTTCGCACAAATTTTTCTCATTCCCAGATCTTGAGTTAGAATTTCGTACACTGCTTGGCGATTAATGTTCAATTCATCAGCAATCATCCTAACTGTTAAGCGCCGATCTGTTCTTACCAGATCCCTCACTCTGGCAACAGTTTCATCGTTTCGTGTCGTGCTTGGTCTTCCTGAACGTGCCTCATCTTCAACTTCCTCTCTACCGTCCATAAATGCCTTATGCCACCGAAACACTTGTGCACGGGACGTTGTGTGGTCCCCATACGCCTGTGTTAATTTTCTAAATGTTTCTGCTGCATTGTCCTTAAGTTTCACACAAAATTTGATGGCGTAGCGTTGTTCTAGTTTTGTACTCGCCATCTCTCCGACAAGCAACACTAAGACACCCTCACAAAATATGTTATAAACTCACTTGTGTTCACCGTAGGTACTTCAAATTTTCACTGCTTGTAGCCAAAGGATGCCTGTATCAGCTCCACTGGTTTCCTTGTCCTACTGTGTGTCGTTCCTGAAATAGAGAAACAGTCTCATTACTTTCCTGACAGACCTCGTATAACGATTTAACGTAAAAATATATTGTGAAAATGAAAAGAAATGCAACTAAAAACAGATCTAGTGCTTTTGCATCGTGATCTTACTTTTAGAAATTTTTATTTTTGTTAAAAATTACATACAGAAATTTTAAATATGTGCTCGCGAAAGTTTATTTTTCTGTTTTTTCTTTGATTCATTAACTAACAATCATAGTACACTAAAATAACTAAATGTTGAGCACTATTTACTTAAGCACAAATAAATTATAAGCAGTAACAATGCTATATTTCACGTCTTTCAAGCACCGTACTTAGCGGTGATGCACATGAGATGCATACTTTTCTGCTACACTACAGACAAATGGGGCGATTGCACTTGAAAGCGGTTTTTCTTTCTTTGAACGATGGGCACATGGAACAGGTTTTTCTCTTTGGCATCTTGTCACTCGGAACTTCTTCTTCAACAGCGACCACGTCTTGATCACCAGGTATGGCATTCAGAATCAGTGATTTTAGGTCTCGAGGAAGATTTTGAATCTGCAATCTCCTTTTAAGATGTTGTTCAATGAGCCAATTGTTTCAGGAATGCAAGACGTGAAATAATGGGGTTATGGCTGCAGCACAGGTAAAAGACGAAAGAGTTCACACAGCTGATATTGACTAGAGCATAAAATATTGCCAAAGGCCATCTTCTAGTTTTCCTGTTCGTAGAGTACAGCGAACACTTGAGGTCAATTTGGTCGACGCCAGATTTGGTTCTATTGTAACAAATTATTTCTGGTTTCTTTTGGACAGGATCCGTGTTGATACTATGATACATTGACGACAGAAGCAAAACAGTCTTGTTTCTCTTCCGAACAACTGAAAGAAGAGTAATGTCACCTGCAAAAACCATACATTACTGTACCAATAGGTCTTGAGCGCTGAGGTTGAAATTCTGGTGGAATCTCTCTCTTATTTCTTTTTAGTGTGCCCACATAAGTCAGAGATCTGTCCTTTAGTGCTACAACGAGTTCCACCGAGCTGAACCAATGATCAGCAGTCATATTGCGGTTTGAGCCTTCATTGGACTTACACAAGCGCAGAACTGCTTGAGTGGGCTTTGAAAACTTTTGTTCTTCCTTTGAAAGTCCCACACCATCACTGTGTTTCCGGTGTATATGTACGCATTGGAAAGGTATGTACTGTATGATTCGGTCATGCACATGATCCTGATCCCATACTTCGAAAGTTTTTTGGCCATATATGTACGAAAAGGACACCTCCCTCGAAATCCAATTAACATTTCATCCACAGTCACATTAGCATTGAGACAGTACATATCCTGTGAGTTTGAAATAAATTGTTGAAAAATGTAGGAAATTGCAGCAGCTCGATCTGTTTTCTTTCTCTCGTCACGGGTATGAGAATCATCAAATCGTTTGAAAAGAGGGAAGGGATGTCTTTGTAGGCAGATTTGAAGACAGATGTTAGCATCAACAGTCTATTCAATGCATTGATTTCAGTTGGATCTGTCTTCCTCTAGTTGCATGCATGAGAAATGTTATGTAACGTGCTTCTACGTGACTGTAACTTTTCATTTGTACGTAGAACGATTTCATCGATCATATTTTTACCAAACAGTCTCCCATATCTCCTTACAGGTTAGTCAAGTCAGATCATCGAGCTCTACATAATACTGGAGTGACCACTTAACGTTAAAGATAGACCCCAGAGCTAACGTTTAAACTTGTTTGTCCACTTCCAATCTAATTCAATGTAAACCAAATTTTCAATTTTAACTCAGTTTTATACGCTTCTTATCGCTCTGAGGCCTTTTTTTATTATTGTGATTTAAGTAGTCACTCCAGTATTATGTAGAGTTCGATGGGCTGCTTAAGACAGATTTTGCACTTAAGTATTTTTCTTGCAACCCAGCCCTGGAGTTTCTGAATCGGATCCGAGTGGACGAATATTACGAATTTTGCCATGGGTTTTCTCAGTTAGGCTATATCAGATACAAACCAGGATGGTATTCTTTATCTTTGACTCTGCCTGACTCCTTCCTCACACTCCCCTTCCTGGACCATAAACACCTATGCCTCATAAATTCAATTAAATCAACACAAATAGTTCACTAGCCAACAAAACTGAACTTTTTTTTTTCTGTAGAAATCACGAAAATGGGTGTTCTTAAATAATTCCGACCCGCTATATCTAAAAATCACGTCAAATACTTTCCATCACGTCACACTTTTTGTCTATAGGGTGTCCCTAAAATAAAATTGTACTTTATATTCTATATTTATTCTGACTTTTAGTGTTCAAGGAAATAAATTATTTTAAAGCGAAATGCTCTACAGAGTACAAACTGTATGTGGAAATTCAGCACATAAAACATCATCAAACAATATGATCCGTTTTACCTTCTCAGGTTGATTAAAAGTCAAAATCACAATAGAAATGAAATTGCTAAAATACGTGTGTTTTGTAATTCTGCTTAATATGTACATATTGAAATGAAACAAAATAAACATTTTACAGTCTAACTCGTATAGCTTACGAAGAAAATAGATTATGTCTAACGCCACTTTTACGTTGTCACATAAGCAAATGGTTTAAAAATGGTCCATTAAACTGAAAACCGAAACCTACATCTTCCATCAATTAAAATCTTACATAATAATGGACATATTTACTACTATTTAACTACTTAACAGGTTACATGACTAATGGTGGCACAGTTCTAAATTTACAGAAGCTTTCACTGTGCTTGATACTTAGATGATTTCTTAGTTGCGAATTGAGATTTCCTCTTGTACACTGTTTTGGTTTCTCTGAAGTAACCAACAATAGTCCCCCATCATGGCAGGGTCCCACCTACCTTGATAACGTTGTTCCATTCGCGCGATCTGTTGATGAAATAGTTCACCTTGCTCATCACTCACCGCTCCTAAATTCTCAGGAAAGAAATGAAGGTGCGAGTGCAGAAAGTGAAGCTTCAGAGACATTCTGCAGCCCAACACTTTGTTCTGAAGTAAATACTCCAGAACTCGTAATTTTTTTTTTGTAATTATTAATTATTCAAATTATGAATTGTGATATTTATTTTTGAACATTATGTATGTAAATTTCTTCTGTATATACATATAGAATAAGAAAAACCTGGCCAGGTACTTAGTAATAAGAATTAAGAATTCAGGTAATTAGAAAATAAGATCATGTATTTAGATTTAAGGATATGTAACCTTTTTTAATATCTATGTATGTAACTGAATGTATGTATGCAGTTTCTATCACTGTACATTTCAGCTCTAGAGGAACTCTTGCTGGGAGTTTTTTTTTTCCT
>JAGDQP010017093.1:4344-39279 GCA_022664845.1 Lepisma saccharinum
GATTCATATGTAAATCATAAAAGAGGATAAGTGATTCATATGTAAATCATAAAAGAGGATAAGTGTTTCATATGTAAATAATAAAAGAGGATAAGTGATTCATATGTAAATCATAAAAGAGGATAAGTGATTCATATGTAATTCATAAAAGAGCATAAGTGATACAATCAAAACCAAAAGAAATTCGAGGGTATTTTACTGGAAAAGAACAAGATACTCTTTGCTTTGTATTTATCACTACTCTTTGCTTTTTATTTATCACTACTTTAAAAATACGCGCTTTTATTGATGTTATGCATTTCATTTAAGAGAGTTATATATTTTATTAGAGAATATTTTTTGTACAGTTGCAATTTTATCATTCAGTGACTTGTAACTTTATAAATTTATTCAATAAAGATATTTTTCATAAAATTTTTAATACTATGTCAGAAATCTGTTCTCAAAGTAAGTATATCTAATTTTTAAGTCGAAGTACATGAAGGACGAATGAGTGTTTATATGGATCATACGTATCGCTGGCGTATTTACAATTGTATATTTCTTAAAGTGACGCCATTTGTATTTAGTTTTGTGTAAAATTTTATGTACTAAATAACTTTTATATTTGTTTGAAATGCATTAAAGGTGTCTATGATCACAAAATCTGTTTTCTTTCTTTGTATATACAGATGGAATGTAAGTATTTATGCTTTTTTTCTAAATAGGAACACGAAATCTACCACCTTGTTAAAGTGTCATATGGTACTCAAGAGTAATGGTGAAATGAAACCAGGAAGTAGTATTTTAAAAATTAACATACGTACAAGGCGCCTTCTTCTGTTGATACTCACAAGCACTTATATGCTAAATTTCACTTTGCTTTGTTCGTATCAACACAAGGATACTGCGATAACGTCTTGTATGTATATTTTGAAATGTTTGATCTCCCTGGTAAGAATGTCGTTTCTCAGAAAGGAGTGCATACATTGATAAAATGTTCAAAATAGCAGAATAGAGACAGCACTAATGCTAATTGCTCATACCTCGGAGTTGAACTGCATTGTCACTATGTGATGGAGGCATTTTATTCTCATATTTGAAAAGTATAACGGGAAGAGGACCGTAAATCCAATGAAGCGGCGGTCGCATCACCAAGATGTGAACACTGTTTTCGTCTACTAGTGATCATGGAATTAAAATCTGAACTATAATAGTTTTCATTTTTTATTACACGCTTTTTATTAACTTACTCTGTAATCATGTTTCATCTCTGTTACAAATCTTGTAATTGATTTTTAACTCACTTTTCATCATTCGATCTATTTATAATTTTGTAAACTTGCTTGCTTCCGATGACTATACAATATTCAATAATTTTCATACGACAGAAAAATCCAGTTAACTGTAATTAATTAAAAAAATAATTATTTAATGTGGACTTCTTTATCCTAAAATAAATACTATAGTCCGACCGAAATGACTTGATAGCTGGGTCGCAGTTATTTACATTGCTTCCAGCGATCAAGTCATTACGATCGGACTATAGCCTGCAACGATGTTGGGTTTTGACTGGTTGCAGAACTTTAGGATTTGTGTGTGCGAAGCTCTTAATATAGAAAAAAATTAAAAAGGATTTTTAAAAAACACGTTTTTTAGGCAAAGAAAAATGTACTAAAAAGTAAAAAAATAAATAAATTTATGAATCGGAAAATAAAAGCGTGGGTGCTCTTGCTCACCTTATCATAAAATCAAAATATCTAAGAGCACCCACGCTTTTATTTTCCGATTCATAAATTTATTATTTTTTTACTTTTTAGTCCATTTTTCTTTGCTTAAAAATGCGTGTTTTTTTTTAAAAAAAAATCTCTTTATTTAGAAAATCATTTATAGGTTGGAATTCTACTTGAGAAGCAATTAAGTTGTTAGGCTAACATTGAAATGCTCTATTGAACACACCTTGTCTTCTATTTTTAGTAATGGATTTCTCAGAATAGCTACATTTGCAGGAAGAGTAGCAGAGGACTCTTCTTTAAAGTCTTCCGTGCGCTCGGTCAAACCATAACTACATGAAGGAACAGCGGGAGTTCTAAGGGACATTTTCTTTTCTCAAATGTTGTCACTTCTCGATCTGTCTCTACCAAATTACAAATTTACAGAAGTTGGACAGATTAATCTCAATAGCTGTGGAAAGTGTATTTAGCTAATTCAGTAAGGACCCCATCCTCCTGCTCTGCGAAACAGTAGCGATACACCGTGGAATGGATGCATTCGGTTTCTAGTTTGTACTGAGTGGTATTTGGAACTTCTGTTCTTGTAGAGCATCCTGAGGTGTTTAAATCAACAAGTTAAATGTACGTAAGAGCGAACATTTCACACTAGCACAAATTAAACATTACTATATTATGGACAAAAGGATAAGGTTAGTTTTCACTCTTCCTGTTTGAGAAATGGCAACGATTAAAATATAGTAAAATAAAATAAAAGCAGTCTAGTGGCGGTTTCCACAACTCTGTGGTTACCTTTAACTGACGGGGAAAAGACTTTCTTGTTCAGTCTTCCAAAATACTGAAAAGGGCAGCAATGCAAAACGAAAAGACTCATTTTTTAAAATTTGAGTTGTCTTTTACTATAATGGTAAACGAAGGCTTGGAGAGTACTGGTTTTGGTAGAAGGTCTTTTTAGTTGAAGATACACGAAATTGATATTATATTGCGTTCTTGTGTGAACCAATTATTGTTGTCCTGCCTAACATAAAATATTTTGAGCTTAGGATTTGAAACTTTTTAAAGAATGCTTTCACTTTTACTTACATTGTTAGTACACTGAAATTCATAGAAAATTGTAAAAGTTCGGTAAGTTGTAAAATATGGCCTCTATATTACACACATGTGAAATTCACGTAACTTAACTTTCTTGTATATATTGGTTTCGTGTTGTCACATTGTGCAAGTTTCCGGAATAGAAAATACTTCCATCGGTCATTTTCAATGAATCGGAGTATACTCACTGTACCCTTTTTTCCCATCTATGTTGTCGATTATATATTATACGAACAGATACAACGTGCAGGTAGGAAATAGCCGAACGGATAATAGTAAAAATGACCTAAAAGGAATATTTTTTAAACTACAACATTTAAAGTAGTGCGTTTTGGTAATATAAATTGTGTATATCATTTCATGCCTATCTTTCATAGCCTATAAATCTGTTAGTGTTGGCTACGAAATTTGTGTGAAAAAGTATTTATGACGGTTCGATACTTGTAGTGCCCTGTTCAAATTTCTCTCATCTGCTAATATCTTATACCTTAATATAATGCCAAAGAATATGTACACATCCAACAGACCCAAGGAACATACACATTGCATCAAAAGACCCTCAGCTTGTTCACATCCACGAAAAAAAAGAATGCAAAATATGACAAAAATTTTGACACTTCAAGATGTGCATATTTGGTGTAACTGAGGTTGGACAAGTAATCCACGCGAAAAGATGATGATAATACTTTTTCTAGTATCTCTGATGTGGGCTCAAGAAGGACACATAAGAACCACCTAAGTCACACAAAAAATAGTGCTACATGTTGATCGAAGTATAAAAAATGTAAAAAGTACCAAAAAAGGCAGATTTCTGAAATCTTATTGTGACAGCACAGCTACCCTCTTAGTACTGAATAAACCACGCGGTGGTGTAGCTAACAAAATAAAGGTAGTGAGAGGCGAAAAGCACAACGTACCCTTTGGGCCAGCTGAACTGATGTCATCTCTAAATAAATCAAGAGGAATCGAAACACACAATTCGTTTTAGTTGGAATATCAAGACATAGCAAAAGGATTTCGAAATGATCATCAACTTTGTCAACTATCGTTGACACTAGCGTAAGTCGGATACTGATACACGCACAAATATTTTACAAAACAAATGTTTCTTAAGGATATCTAACACAAATAATCATAACTCCATGATGCCTCAGCAGAAATTACAACAACTATAACCATGTTATTTAAGAAATCTCAACTAACCTGATATTTAATGTTTAATGGGTAATAAGGTCTGAACAAAAGAGGGTTGTTTTAAGCACTTTCAAATGATGGACGTTGGAGAAGAGTTGGCGATTCTCGTTTGAAGTTGATAAAACGGTCTTAAAGATGAATTGCAGTTCGTAGTCAAATAACACTGTCTTTGGATAGCGCTGCTTAACCAATTGAAGTTGTTAGAAGCAAAGTCCGTAAACGTAGAAAATAATCAGAGTCCGAAGAAATCTTAACTTAGAAGCTTTAGTAGAATATCACTGATGTGGCAGAGGACCAAACAACTGTTCTAAGACTGATGCCGAACTGAGCGACGAGGTAAGAAAAGGATGTTTTTTATACTACTTGATTTTAGGATTTCAGATGTCTCTTTTACTGAGCATGACATCATGCTGTAGGTATTTTGGAAAAGGACAAGTGGGAAGATTCCCAAGATGAGAGGATGCTGGAGTCGGGAAATAACCTTGGTATTTTTCATTAATTTTTACCCGTGTTCATCCTTGATGAAAATACATAATAACTATTTTCAGAACTGAATCAATGTTCACTCACTTCACTTGAGAAACTTCTCTTGGAATACTTCTTATGAATGTCAATGTGTTGACTCACTGTAGTACACATATTTATGGAACTTGCTTTTCTCATGAATACTTATTCTATGACGAATAACTATTAACATCTTGGTGAAAAAGTACGATCTTATTTTCCCAGGACAGTTCTCAGGAGTTGAGATCACTCTGTGAATATACATTAACGAGTTTTCTGCTATGGGAATTATTACGGAAACATTCCTATTAATATTACATCTGACTGAATGTTTTAGTTGATGATTATTATTCCATTTATTGAAGTCTAAAATAAAATACAAAAATCCTTATTTACTAGAAACATTAAAATGACAAAGAAATATTATGTATATATTGTTTGGGTTATCCAAATAATAATGTAATACTGCACCTTCTTTAGCATAAAATGATTTAGGTTGTCAATCTTTCAAACTGATTCATTTTAGAATATTTAAGATTGCTCTGCGGTATCAAAACTATGAATATCCTTTGATATCTCAAAATAGGAAAAAAAAATGAATAAAACAAGTGGATACAACAACAAAAAATGAATACAAAAAAGCAAAAATTGAAAATAAAATTTGGACGTCTTTTGTTTGTTTTTCACTGAAATTATTTTCTTTCTGCGAAAATATTGAAAGTTTTGCACAAACTTTATTAAAGTCTTGTCTGTGATAAGATTGAAAAAAATAAAATATTTCACACTTATGAACTGCTCACTAAAATCACTGTTTCTTCAGTAAGAAATACCATTATGGACTGAAAATTGTTTGTACATTTAATTGTATTTCTTTTAAGAAATACAGAAAAAACAATAATTTTAAGAAGCGGAAAATTTCCTAGCCCGAATTGAAATAGTTCTCCATGCTGCAATGAATTCTCATGTAAATTTGAGTCTTGAAGTAAATCACAGTACACTAGTAAAACAATGTTCCACTGGGTGGTCTTTTCACTATGGACGATTATGGGGTATGTAACACAGCATGAAGGGTGATATGTTGATTATGGTCTATGATTAAAGGAAAGTTGATGAAAACTTCCGGATTAAGGTGTCTGTAGGTTTTTCTATAAATGTATGTTGATTCAACAATGACTGATTATTACTTGTTAACCGTTGTATTTCGTAATGGGATTTAATGTTCGTCATTATGCTCATCCAGATTCACTGTAGGTTGAGCGATTGTAGCTATACGAGGGATCTTGTAGCAAAAATATAATACAAATACATCTTTAGGAATGAGGGATATTATGGTAATGATAACAAAAGGATATATGGTAAGTGTGGTATACGTTAATTGAGGGATTGGTGAAGATAAGTTTAGAGTCAGTTTATTGACTGGAGTGACGAAACATGTTCTGTTTTGACTGCAATTGATTTTCGTGCAAAATTGTGCCATTGCAGTTGGTGTATTTTAAAAATGACTGATATGAACTGTAGTTGGAGCTGATACATTACACGGTATGTAAGTTTCTTTTTTGGTGCCATTCGTAGTCTCTCTTCGATGTTGTGCGGTCATCTTTGTGGATATGATAGCAGTTATTTTTAGACATGTCACTATAACGTGTAAGTGGGTATTTTTTTTAGACATGTCACTATAACGTGTGAGTCCGCGATTAGCCTCACTAGGAATAAGTTTTAAGTCAGTGATACTCTGAGATGCTTGAAAGTATTCTCTCAACACGCGGCAAATGCTGAACTGTACGATTGTAAGAAGACACTATGCGTGAATCGGTCAACATTTGAAACTTTTTTCCCTAATAGATACAAACTGAAGTTTTTAATAGCCTCAGCCAAAGAAAGAAGTTCAAGAAGATAAATTGGTTTCGTTCTGTCAGATTGAGGTTTACGTTTAGAGAATTATCCTACTGGTCTCCAATTAGAGTCTATGTTAGGGTCTTTATCAGCAACATACTGCTCGAGGACTGCACCATAGCTCTGGGTACTACTGTCAGTAAAAAGTCTTGTGAAATCTTGTACTCTAAATTGGCGAAGGATCGGAGCTGATATTATTGCTTACTTCAAATTTTCAAACGCTAATTGATGATGTTTTTGCCATATGATTTTGGAATTTTTACGTAAAAGTTCGTATAGACAGCCTGACATTTCTGCAAAGTTTGGTGTATATTTTCTACAATACGAACATAAAGATAAAAATTAACGTATTTTTTTTCACTGAATTTGGGACTTCGAAATTATGTTCTGCGTCATTTACACGAGAAGACAGAAAATGATCAGCTTTACACATGTGAAATCCTAATGAAAGAATGTGGCGTTTCATGATTTCTGTCTTTGTAATGAAGATTTCATACCTCTAGCTCTGATACGCTGGAAAACAGTAAGTAATAAACCAACCATTTCTTGTGGGTCACAACTATAAATAACATCATCTAAATAGCATGCTAACTTTGTATGAGAAATGTCTGAAAGAGTAGCTGAAGTTAGAGTATGGGTGGAGGAGAGCGATGATGATATAATATCTACTCTCCCCGAAGCATGTCTACGTAAAGCAAGATCTTTATTACATAAATTAAAACAAAACTAAAATATTCATTGGGATGCATGTGGTAACGTTGATATATATGGTAAATTAATGCCCGGGGATAATATAGTAGATTTGTTAGGTGTCGTAAGAAAAATATTCCACCCACTGGCTGGGAACCCTTCGCTATACTATTAGCAAAATCAAATATACTCTTAGAATATATAGGTAACCCTTAGTGTCTAGAGTATATTCGAAAGCTGACTGCTGCTGCCGCTCCCGCGAAAACAGAGGAGGAAGAAGAAGCGCAGCCTGGACCATCACGTAAACGTAAAGCTGTAGGATGGCGCAACTATAAACTATAATGAAGAAAAAGCTTGCTAATTTTTACTACAACCCTGCACATCCTGCATCATTTTCAAAGGTTCAGGCATTATGGAAAGCTGTGAAGAAAGCAATACCTTTGCAACGAGTGGTAGAGTGGTTAAAAGAACAACCGGCATGTACATTGCGTAAACCAGCGCGAAAACGTTTTCAATGCAATCCCTATCTTGTGTTCAACATCGACGATCAGTGGCAAGCGGACCTGGTTGATTTACAAAGTCTACATTTGATTTAATGACGGCTTCCGGTATATTTTAACAGTGATTGATCTATTTAGTCGTTATGATTGTGTTTGGCGGTCTGCAGTAAACCGGTGAACATATTAAAGAGGCATTCGAGAAAATATTTGCATCTACCCCAATACGTAGACCAATGCGCCTAGAAACAGATAAAGGTACAGAGTTTCTAAATAAAACAATTCAAACGTTCTTCAAAAAACATAATATTCGTTTTTTCTCAGCCGAAAACCCTGATATTAAGGCAAGCCTCGTAGAACGTCTAAATCGCAGTCTGAAGCAAAGAATGTGGATATATTTTACTTCTAAAAACATATCGTTATATTGATGTATTGGCGATACTAGTTCACGGATATAATTCTTGACCACACGCGGCACATAAATTACCACCCGCTCTTGGAACCAAGATACGTTTCAACAAGTGGAATAGATTAGTGAAACCGGCTATTGCTAGTGTTAAGGTAAAAAGATACAAAGAAGGTGATACTGTGCGAATTACTAAAGCAAAACGACATTTTGCAAAAGCGTACAAAGAAAATTGGACGTTGGAAATATTTAAAATAAAACACATACAGTATAAGGAGAAAAAAGTGGTTTATGTGTTAGAGAATTTAAATGGTGACCTAATTAATGGTACATTTTATGAAGAGGAAATATAAGTGGTGTCACTGCCCAAAGTTTATGAAATAGATGAAATTTTAGAATCTAGAGGTAAACGGATACTTGTTCGCTGGCGGGGTTACCCTGCTTCATTTAATTCATGGATTCCTTTATCGTATTTAAAGAACGGTTAATTGGCAATTTTATAAACGTTGGAGAATGTGAAAATATTAATAATAATACAATATTATAATCTAGTATTATATTTGTGTATATAGCAGAAAAAATAATGAATGATCCTTATTTTCAATATTATTCACATCAAGTCGGTAGTTGATATAATGTACTGTATATAGAGATACCAAGAAGGTTATGGTAGTGGTAGTGTTTTAGGTGGTTTATTTCGTATTGTATTACCATTATTAAAACAAGGTGCAAAATCTGTTGGTAAAGAGCTGTTACGTACTGGAATTAATGTAGCCGGAGATGTTCTAGATAGTAATAGACCCGTTGATTAGGCTTTAAAATCACGCTGGCAGGAAGCAAAAAGTAATTTAAAAAATAAAGCACAAAATAAAATAAATCAAGTGTTGGTAGGGGGAGGGTCGGTACGGCAAAAAGTAAGACGTAAAAATAAGCAAACAGGTGGTATAAAGAAACAAAAGTACAAATAAGAGAGATACTTATGGAGTGTATTAGTTTTTACCTCACACTACCCAGTAATAGTTCTATGGAATATTTCGCACAAAATACTCTCGCATCCTCTTGTGCTGGAGAAAGGCGTGTGGGAAAAAGCTGTTGTCGAAGTACAGGGTCATTTCAGAATGTTTCCAAATATACTAATAATACTTATTACCGCACCACGGATAAAGCTGGAGCATAACTAAAATAATGCCCGGTCATTATTATCACGTTGACTATATTCTATCTCAAATTAACTATAAAAGCGATAAATTGAATTTACAATTAAAAGTTAAACCTTCGGTAAAACGCATTGAGGTCAGTAGAGTAAGAAAAGATGACGAGAGTGTAAAAGAAGAACGGCTATCAACCGAATTAGCCAAAATACAAGGTTTTGATCATATACAACAAGGGAATATCGCACTTGTCCATCATGCTCGTTATCCGCCTGAGTTACAGAAATCGTTACCCACACACGTTTATTTACAGCGACATTGTAGAACCTCAACTGGTAGGTGATACTGTTGCGCCACTTCTGCGTATTATAAATACGAATATTAAAGAGTAGGTTGTGTCTAGGGTAACGACGGTTTTCCGTCTTTGCTTTAAGTTTTTAACATCGAGGGTTAATTTACTAGAGCAACGACGGAAATCTCCACTCCCGCGTAGCTTGAACTACAAGTAACAACGAGAAGTGCTCAGCCCGGCAGCTGCAGTTTGGTTTTGTGTACAAGGCGGCAGGAAGCTGGTGCAAAGGTCCCGGGTTCAAACCCTGGCTTCTACTTTTGGCATATTTTTTTAAAGAAAATTAAAGTTTTTTCGTTTTTTATGTAAAGACACAAAAGGAAATTTAATATCAGTTGTTATTTACAATTTTAAAAGAGACCACTAAAAACTAGGATGTATATAAACCCACAGCGAGGTGTGCAAAGGGAGGAGGGTGCGTTCGAAGGGAGCTGGGTGGTGATAGCCGAGGTAGGGGGGGGGGGCGCAGCCCCCTGTTAGCGGAGGGCATACGCAAAAGTACTGTTTATTCAAAAGTTCTGTTTACGCAAAGTTTTGTGCCGTTTCGTCCCGTCGTTGCTCTAGTAAATTAATCCTCGATGTTAAAAACTTAAAGCAACGACGGAACACCGTCGTTGCTCTAGGCGCGTCCTAAAGAGTATGGTGCTAGTAATGTGCATATTTTTGAAAATCCTCATTATGTCCCCGTACAACGTAAACAGTTTGATCAAATTATTATTAATTTAAGAGAGAGCACGGTTAATCCACTTCCTTTCCAATATGAAAGAGTATTTGTAAAACTACATTTTCGCACACGTGACGCATAATACGGTATTAGAAAAATAAACTAATGTGAGTATTAATAGCAGAAAAGCAAGTATTCAGTGTGAGTGCACGAAATCAGAATTAGATCTATTTGCGGGGCTGCCCGCTTAAACAAGTATTATTGGTAATAGAACAGTGCCATATAAACCTGTAGCGTCAATTGCTGATAGTGCTCTGATAGAGTTTGTAGTCCCCGGCCACGGTGATGATTATATTGATTTACCACATACAATGCTACATATTAAGGCTAAAATTACTAAAACGGTTGGTTCTGATTTAACATCTGCCGATAAGAAAATTGACCCTGTAAATTATTTTCTTAGCGCTATTTTTAGCGAGGTACAGATATATCTTAATAATCAACTAATTTCCTATGCCTCACATATATATCCATACCGCTCGTGTATTGAAAAACTATTGAATTATAGCGCTAATGCAAAAACAACTCATCTTCAGACGGCAATGTGGTTTAAAGATACTGCTGGTCATATGGAGAGTGTGGCATATAGTGGTAATTCTGGTTTTAAACAACACTCTCTTACGGGGTTAAGCCAGCCCTTTGAATTACTCGGGTATATCCACGGTGATATTTTCAATCAGGAGAAATTTCTATTGAGTGGTGTACAGTTACGTATTAAGGGTCTCCTAATATGTAAGAGTTTCATAAAGATAGTAAGGTTAAGGAAAATATTATGATTAAAAATCCAATAAAATCTTTTGAGGAGTAGAATGGGTGAAATGGGATTTTATCAGTACTGCTATGAATTCCTAAGGGATTGTTAGACCCTGCCTGGTGTAGGAATACTAGGTGGATTATTGATAGGGCAGCAACGATAAACGGTAGGATGAAATGAAAGGCAAAGAATCGGGTTAGGGTGGTCTTATCTACTGCAAAGCCTCCTCAAATTCATTGTACTAATATTGTGCCAAGATATGGGATGGCAGATAGTAGGTTTGTAATTACTGTGGCTCCTCAAAAGGATATTTGTCCTCAAGGAAGTACATAACCAACAAATGCGGTTGCTATTACTGTTAGGGGAATAATTACTCCTATTCTTCATGTATGAAGATATAAATAAGATCCGTAGTGTATACCACGTCCTACATGTATATATAAACGAATAAAGAAGAAGGATGCTCCGTTGCGTGTAGGGTCCGTAATATCCACCCAAAATTTACATCTCGGCAAATATGTATAACTCTATCAAATGCGAGTTCAATTCTAGAGGTATAGTGTATGGCTAGGAATAGTCTTGTAATAATTTGAATAATTAAGCAAAGGCCTAAGGTGACACAAAATTTCATCAGTAAGAAATGTTGAGTTTCGCGGGAAGGTCAACTATGGCGTTATTAGCAATTTTGAGTAGGGGGTGCTGTTTTTGTATTGGTATTGACATAAGACTAGTTAGGTACAAGGGGTCCTTGTTGTAGATTTGCTACTTTTACTACTGCAATAAGAGTGATGAAAAGCTATGTTACTAGAGTTAATGTAATGGTGGCTACCGATTTATTATAAAATTTTATTGAGGGAATTCCTTGTTGTTCAATAATTATTTTTAATGAGTCTTGAGGGGAGTGGGGACTCGTACTTAAGTAGGGGTCTGCTGTCATAATTATTATAATTATGACAGCAATGATTGGGGAGATGGATTATTGTTTTGGTGTTAAGGTGAAATATTTCATTTGAGGCTAATCTAGTTACATAAATGAATAATACTAATATGCTGCCGAGAAATACTAGGAAAAGCACGTAGGAAAATCATGGGGATTCTCAGAGGATGAAAATTATTAGTGATGTAATAGTTGTGGTAATTATTAGGGTAAGTCCTATTGATAAGGAGTGAGTTAGTTGGGTAAAGAGGAGGGTTAATAATATTGGAATTGGAGTAAAATTATTGTTAATTTAATATCAAAAGTCAAGAGCTAGTTTAATAAAAATATTAGTTTTGGGGACAGAAGATACCAGGTGCGTAAATATGAAACCGGAATTTTTGTACAGAAAAGACACAGTGATTGGATGACAATGCTAAGAACTATTTTATTCGAAGTATTGGCCATCGCTAGCGATACATTTCTGCCATCGTTCCGGCATGGTGTGGATGCTAGACCCAAAAAACTGTGCCTCTTGTGCTGAAAACTAGTCACCAAGCCAATTTCGTACATTTTCGAAAGATGTGAAGCGCTGTCAGCAAGTGCGTGTCCCATGGATGCAAATAAGTGAAAATTGGAAGGCGCCAAGTCTTGTGAGTAAGCAGCATGCGGAAGGATTTCCCAGCCAAACGTCGTAATCGTTTCCTTGACCGGTTTTGCTGTGTGGGAGGGTGCATTATCGTGAAGCACAATCACTTTATGTTATTCTGGTCGTTTTTCAAGCAAAGCTTGATGCAAAGCGATCATTTGTTGTCGGTAACGTTGGGTATTAACGGTTTCGCCAGTTCATAATAGATCACTCCCTTCTGATCCCACCAAACACAAATAATTGTCTTCCGTCCATAACGATTTGGTCTTGCAGTCGATGTCGCCCGTTCTCCTGGAGTTACCCATGATCTTTTACGCTTATTATTCTCGAGATAGATCCACTTTTCGTCACCAGTCACAATTCGATGGAGAAATGATTTCCTTTTGTACCTGGCGAGCAGAATTTCGCAATTGGTTTTTCGGTTTTCCTGCTGTCGTTCAGTCAATGCATGTGGAACCCATTTTCCTTCCTTCTGAATCTTGCCCATGGCTTTTAAACGTATGGAAACTGCTTCTCGTGTCACATTTAATTGATCCGCGAGTTGTTGTTGCGTTTGATCGTCATCCTCATGCAACAAAGCTTGCAATTCGCTGTCTGCAAACTTTTTCGGTGGTCTTCCACGTTCTTTGTTTCTCATGTCAAAATCGCCACCTTTAAATTTTTTAAACCACGCATAGCACTGTAGCTCACCGTAAGCTTCGACAAGCATGCGATGCGATTCTGCAGCAGTTTTCTTCAAATGGTAACAAAAAATCAATGCTGTCCGCACATCGTAGTTTGTAGGTACAAATTGCGCCATGTTCAACGCTATTAAACACTATGACATGAAACTTGTCTGGCTGTGAGTTGCAAATCGTTATCAGCAGTCAAAACAAGCAAGTGGCGCCAAGAACGCAGTTTTACGGTAACCACAGTGACAGCTAACGCCGTCTATGCACAAATTCCGGTTTCATATTTACACACCTGGTAAGTGTTAATATTTTCTTTTGATGCTTTCAGGGTAAAGTAGACCTATTTATGATTTACAAGACCATGATTTTTATTAAATTATGAAAGCTTATACCAATATGAATTTATCCCGCTTGTTCTCTTTCACTTGTTACTAAAAGTGTTTGATGTTTTGTTTCTCAGCGGAAGCATTTATTAATAATTTTCCTCAGTTTGGAAATAATTGTTTTGAGTATATTTTTTATGCTTTTCGTAAGTGTGAGGGAATTTTATAGTGAAATATCCTTTAGACTTTTGTTTTTTGCCTTTTGTGTTCGCGAAGGTAGTCTCGGTTTGTCTGTATGGGTTTATATTGTCCGTGGTCATGGTAATGATTATTTAGGATCTTTGGTTGTATTACAATGCTAAAATATTTATTATTTATGATGTTTTTAATTCCCTTAGGATTTATAGGAAAAATATGATGAGTTCTTCAGAATTTTTTATTTGTTATTTTTTCTTGTTATCTATTAATAATTGCATGAGACTGCATCCTTGGTGTTTGGGGTATAATTTTTATGTGATAATCTATCTTATCCTTTAGTGTTGTCGACTGTGTGAATGAATTATTCTTTTAATAATTATGGCTACTGAAATAATCCTATCTTCTTCTTTTATAGTGTTGGTTTTATTATGGTAATTTAATATTACTTTTTTGCTTTGTTTGAGCTTTATTTCATCTAATCTTTTTATGGTTTACTTGTTTTTCGAGGGGTCTTTAATTCCCACTTTGTTTTTAATTTTGCTGGCCAGGCTTTATTTGATATTATACATCTTGTTAGCTTCTTTGCCTTTACTTGTAGGTGTTATTTATTTGGAAAGATTCCGGGAAGTCTTGTTTTCTATAACTTGTGGTTCGTTAATTTTGATATTTCTTTATTAGATTGTTTATGATATTGTGCAATGGTTTTGGTATTTCTAGTTAAAATGCCAATATTTTTAGCTCATTTATGGTTACCTAGGGCTTCTGGTACTAGTTCTATAATTCTTGCGGGAGTCCTACTGAAATTAGGAGGGTATGGTTTATTGCGTGTTTATCCTTATTTGGAAATGATTGCCATTAAGTTAAATTTATTGTGATTTGGAATTAGAATTGTTGGAGTTTGAGCTGTTAGTTTAATCTGTCTACCTCAAGCGCATGTTAAATCTTTAATTGCTTATTCTTCTGTTGCTCATATGGGGTTAGCGTTGATGGGTATTATAACTATAGTTGTATGAGGATTTAAGGGGGCTTTAGTTTTAATATTTGGTCACGGGTTATGTTGTTCTGGTTTATTTTGTTTGGTTAATATTTCTTATGAGCGTTTACGAAGTCGAACTTTTCTTTCTAATTAATAGTGGGATATTATCTTTTATGCCTAGTATAACGCTTTGATGATTTTTACTTATTACTAACATGGCGGCTCCTCCTACCTTAAATTTATTAGGAGAAATTAGTTTATTAAATGGTGTTATTGGGTGGTCTTTCTTAAGTATGATTGGAGTTGGTTTAATGTTATTTCTCAGAGCTGCCTATACTTTGTATTTATATTCTTGTACTCAGCATGATAAGTATTATTCTGGACTATATTCTTGTTGGGGGTACTATTTGTGAGTATTACCTTTTATTTCTTCATTGATTTCTTTTAAACCTTTTAATCCTTTTTGTTGGGCCAAGTTTTCTATGCTTTTAAATGTATTGATTTGTGTCACTTAGGTAGTTTAGTTAAAATTTTGGTTTGTGGTGCTGAGGAGGGTCTATAATAATGACCCCTGAGTCGTGGTGTGAATATATCTTATTTGGGTTGCTTCTTTTGTATTCTTTTTATTTTTAGTTTATCTTTTTTGTTTGAGGAGTTAATTTACTGATTTTTGATGTTAATCTGTTTATTGAGTTGGAGTGGGGAGCTCTGTTATTATGACTGTTTTACTAGATTGGATGCCTTTAATTTTTGTAAGATTTGCGTTATATTTTTCTAGTATAGTTATTTATTATAGAGGGCAATATATGTTTAGTGATTTCTATATTGATCGTTTTATTTCTTTAGTACTTATATTTGTTTTGTCAATAAATATTATTATTTATTTCTCCTAATATTATTAGGATCCTATTAGGGTGAGACGGGCTTGGCTTAGTATCTTATTGTTTAGTTATTTACTATCAAAATATACTGTCTTATAATACTGGTATGGCAACTGCTTTATCTAATCGAATCGGGGATGTTTGCATCTTGCTTGCAATTGCTTGAATAATAAATTATGGAAGTTGAAATTATATTTTTTATTTAAAAGATTCAATGAGAGGGAATGAGAGAGTAGTGATTGTTACTCTTATTGTGTTGGCTGGAATAATAAAAAAGAGCTCAACTTCCTTTTTCGGCTTGACTACCGGCGGCTATGACTGCACCTACGCGTGTCTCTGCGTTGGTTCAATCTTCTACTTTGGTGACTGCGGGGGTATATTTATTAATCTGTTTTAGTGATGTTTTAACTAATAGATTTGCGCGGCGAGTATTGTTACTTCTTTCTGTTTTAACTATATTTATAGCTGGAGTGGGGCTAATTACGAATATGATTTAAGGACAATTATTGCTATATCGACTTTAAGTCAATTAGGTTTAATGATAATAATTTTATCAATAAGATTTTCTATATTATCTTTTTAGGTAGATTTCGAAGAAAATATACCTATTGAGATCGGTACGATATGAAAGTATATATATATTAACACGCTAGCGGCCATAATTTTGAAGATATTTTAACCAAATTTTTATATGTTGTTTCTAGGCTTAATAGCTCGGTTACGTTCGTTAATGAGCAAAATCGGTCGCCATCTTGGATCCAAAATGGCCGCCGAACCCATTGTTGTATAGAATACACAGCCTAAACCGCTGGAGCTATTGAAATCAAATTTGGCATAAAGGTACAACATCACTTTTTGATTATGAAAATGTTACCTAATGAGTTCAAAGACGCCATCTTGGATCCAAAATGGCGGACCTAAAAATCCAGTTTCCACACCGTTTGAGCTAGAGATACGAAATTTGGCATAAAGGTGCATTATGACGAGTAGCTTAGGGAAATATCACAACATTTGGGAAAAGTTGCCATCTTGGATCCAAAATGACCGCCCAAAATCCCATTTTGCACACCGTTTGAGCTGGATAAATGAAATTTTACTTGAAGTTGTACTATCACAAGTAGGTCACGACAAAATAAGAAAACTTTCAAAAAGTCGTCAACTTGGATCCAAAATGGCCGCCCCAAAAACCCAATTTCCAAATCATTGAAGGTAGAGAAACGAAATTTTCAATGAAGGTGTATGACCAAGAGTAGGTTACAATAAATGGGGCAAATCTTACCTTTGGGGGCGCAGCCAACCGTGGGAGGGTGAAGATGTACTCCGTGTTGGTGTAGTGCTGCAGGGAGATTTTGGTTAAGATAAAGGAGGCGCATCCTCTCAAAAGCACTGAAGTTGGGGGGCGAGCCCCGGCTCCCAGCGAAACTTCGAAATCTACCTCAGCCTGTAGGCCTACCGAAAGGGATTTTTTTTTATTTGTTAACGCACGCTCTTTTTAAAGCTTTATTGTTTTTATACGCCGGAGCTATTATCTATGGAGTTTGGAATACCCAAGATATACGTTGTATGGGTGGGCTTGTGTTTCAAATGCCATTAACTTTATCTTGTTTAAATACAACTAATTTAACTCTTTGCGGCACTCCTTTTTTGGCTCCATTTTATTCTAAGGATTTAATTTTAGATATGGGAACAATAATGTGAATTGATTTAATTAGATTTTTTTATTGTTTTTTTTTCTACTGGGTTAACTGTGTGTTATTCTATTCATTTAAGATACTATCTAACTGGAATAGGGTTTGCTGGTGGTAGTTGTCATGGAGTGGGGGATAAGGGCAATTGAGTTATAATCCGAGGAATGTTAGGTCTCTCTCGGGCCTCTGTTTTAGGTGGGAGAGTTATGAGTTGATTATTATTTCCTTGTCCGTCTGTAGTCGTATTGCCGCTGCCCCTTAATGGGGGCTTTAATTGTTAGTGGCGTGGGTGATTGAGTCGGGGTATTACTAGGAAGTTCTCAGGTGGGACAGGGGCACCTTTAGAGGGGAGGGCCCCTTGTAGTTCACTTTGCAATTTATACAATAATGGAGATAGAGCGACTGCATACAAAAATAAACTACTCGGACATCCTTTCCGAATTACTCTTTGCATTTTAATCGGACGTACTAAATGATCGTTTATCATCACAGTTGTTGTAGCATCTCCGTATAAAAATTTAATTCATTGGATAAATTTTATCAACTCCGAAACGTTATAATATCCCGCACAAACACGAATGGGAGATTTTGTCGAAGGTAGCTTCAAAATTCAGATGTAATAAATTAGAGTTTATTTTGTGAGTCTGCGCCTCTGCAATGTAATCGAGAATATTTATCTGAAATAGGTTCTTGTTTTCTGCTCCGGCATTTTGAACCGGGCTAATTAAATCTAGGCCATAGAGACCAAGCATATTCGTAAGACATCTACTAATAATTTTAACATCCGCTGTCATTAAGGAAATAGGTCGGTAGGGTCTCTCGGATTGGGGATTTTAGGAATAAATATTATAACCGCTGGGGACGATCGTTTTACAACCTCCGGCGCTGTCATTTACTGGTTCACGAATTGACTGAGACTGTCCTCCATTATGGGCCAAACCTTTTGATATAGCCCCGGAGATACACCGTCTATTCCTGGGCTAGCATTTTATTAGCTTTGTAAACAGTAGTTTCTACTTCTACACTTGTGTGAGGCACTAGAAGTACTTGGTTACTCTCATTACTAATGCTTGTTGTAACGTGACGTCCTACTTCTATAGTACTATCCCTATCATCATATGGCTTGGCTTCAGAATATGTCTCAATAAAATGTCTCGAACTTCAGTGAATTTGTCGTGAATTACATGTTGCTGATCATAAATAATTGTAATTAATTTAGTCTTACTTCGTTTAACTTGGTGTAATAAATAGACCACCGAATAATATTTCTGGGGGCCAAAAACTAATTTTACTTTTTTGGATAAAATCAATATGTCTCTTGCGATGATGGCAACAACGCTTTCTATTTCTTAAAATTAGGAAGGAATTTTCGGTCCTGAATAGCGTCTTTTTGTGCTTCTAGATAACATCTATTGTAAAATCTATATTTACTCATCTATCCCTTTTTTGAGAATAGGTATACCATCTTATAAAGGATTGAATTTTCGGTTTACAGTACATATACCACCAGTCTACTATATTAACATTTTTGGGGTGTTACCTAATAATACAATATTTGCGTAAATTGATCCAAAAACTGTTGATCTTCCAATAAGGAATTTGTCATTTTGAAATAACCACCACTTCGTTGTATAATATCTTTCTCAATTTGTAATTTTATTATCAATCAGGAATGGTTAGATACGCATACTGGATATCGAAATATTTCTTTTACTTGTGTTTTACACGTAGAACTTACATAATACCTATCCAAACTAGAACTAGAATTCGCGCGTATATATCTCGGGGCATAATCCTCTATACGTAATAATTGCCAGACATCAGTTAATGGGAACTCTTTTACTAATTGATGAAGTTGAAGACTATAATTTTTTCATGATTCTGTATCACTACAATTTATCACTGAGTTGAATTCGCCTCCTAAAATTAAGTATGGCGTTTGTTTTCGTAAATATATCTGCATATCATGCGCATAAAATAGGCTACGAGCACGCCGGATTTGCGAGCCTGAGGGTCCATAAATATTTACAAAGGTATAATTTTGGAAACTAGCACTATGTGTCCGGAAGTATGGCACTGTACAAATATGGCACTGTATACGGTCTCTAGTGGCAATTGCTGTACCTAGATAATTATACGTATAACTAGCATAAACATTATAACTTTCGCCGGCCTGGTAGCCGTGCGGTCTGAGGCGTTATTCCAACGGATCAAAGGTCCCGGGTTCGAGTCCCTGCGGGGGCATTATTGTGGATTTTGACTGGATGTAAATAGGCGAATCGTGACGGGCCGAAGCCAAAAGTCACTAGACTGGCCCATATAAAATAAAGTTTATTATAACTTTCTGGCATTGACTAATATCGGGACCTACTTCTTGAAAAAAAAAAAAACTTAAATTGTGTCTTTACTATAAAGTCTCGAAGGGTCAGCATTCGGGCACGGCTTATTGCCCCCCGTAATATTAAAACTAGCAATAGTGTGTGTGTGGGACATTATGACATATATAAGAATTAAATGCCAGAGTGTGACAAATTATGTTAATCCCCACTTAGCGACTCTCTTGTACACTTCACTGTAACTTTATGATCGTCACCTCCTCTATATGCTCCTAATCTTGTTGATCTAAGTAACAATGGAGTCACTGGTATGCTTACCTTCCCCACTGGAGTAACAAGTTTTTTTCCGCCTTCGTTTTCGCTTTTTTGTAAATATTGCCGTCGTCTTACTCACTCGTAGTTTGGCTGTCTACTTTACCTGTTACATATGACCCGCTTTTCGCCCTCTTTGGTTTTTATTTTTGCTGCTTTTTCGGTTGGTGGTAGAAAAGCATCACTTTGCACTATCGAGTGGCTTTTTTCACTACTCACAATGGGGACTTCACACGCACACGTATCTTCTTTTTCCACAAGGGATGGGGAGGGGGATGGTTTAGGTGTAGATCTTGTTGTATCTCTTTATCCTTTTCCAATTGTTCTTCTATCACTCCTTGTGGGTCTGGTTCTTCCTGTTGTTCTTTGTCTTCTGATTTGTTTTCCTTGTCACGGTTTATACTAATCTTCTTATAATCGGTAGGTTCACTAACTTTTGCGGGAGAATCCACTTGTTTCTCTTGTACAGGTTCAGTTTTCTCATACACTTCCTCTGCTGTCGGAAAATCGTGTTGGAACAGGGGTTTTGCAGGAGTTTCAGCTGCTGGCACACAGTCCTCGATTGTGCACTAGCCGTTCTCGTTGGTTGCATTCTTGATACCTATGTAATGTACTATTACATTTATAGCAACTTTTTATTAGATTGTTATATTGCTGGTTACGTATTTCAATAAACGTAGGTATTTCACGTTGAAGTTCTATATAGACTAATTTTCGGCTTGTAGGTACACGGTAACGATGACTGACATTATAGTATTCGTCTTTGATCGATTTAACTATACCAAACTTTGACAACGCTTCATGAATGTCAGTATGGGGTAGTTCACTTGGGACAACTGATAATTTCACTAAAGTGTCAGGTTTGTCTGCTAATTTCACTTTCACGTTGAAACTCTGATATTCATTTATAAATTCGAAATCCTCTGGGTATTCACGTAGTATTTGTACACACAATAAAGTTGACACAGTTTTACGTAGACACACTTTCTGTACCCGTCAATCTGTATCCCCACTATTTGCTTCTGATCTAAACTAAAAACTTCATACATAAAATCGTGCACTTTATATATAGTTGGCCTACGTATAGCTTCTGGGAAATCAAAACATAGTGTATTTACTCTTTTTACAACTGTTCCTAGACGTACCTAACTCCAAAGGAAACACACGATTTCTCGCTTCCTCACTGATACGGAGCGCCCTGTATACACAGGTACTGACCACCGCAGCGTAGCTGCCACACCACTGAGCTAACATGAAAACATCTATCTACTTCTTTCTGATAGAACTCCTTCTGAAGAAACATGACTGAATTTTCGGTGTTCAAGACAATGGCATTGATATACGTTTCAAATGCTGTTGTTTTTCTCTCCTCTCTCTTGTTTATTGTACTATGAATGCGAGAACTAATTTGCTGTCTTCACTTTCATTGCAAATGTGCTTTTACGTATGGAAACGTAGGTGGCAAACCGATCACGTGCTCAAATGTGTGGATGGTTTCGAAATACTGTATCATTACGTATTTAAATGAATGTTACTTTTTCTACACTGATTAACATTTCAACATGTCTTATTGCACTTGAAAGAAGAAAAAACATCTGCACATTTTTCCCATTTGCGGAGGTTCATCCTTCCAGGGCTCGAACCTAGCATTTTTGGTTTATTGTTTCCGAAGTTGGACTTGGAGAATTTTCAATTGAAAATTATCGTATTAAATGCAGTCATCCCTTTTGGAATAGAGTGTACAATCAACATGCTGAAAAGAAGTAAAAATTATTCATGGGGAGACAATACGCATAGTTAATGAGAATGTTTACCTGGGTCAGCTCAAAACATCGAATACCAAGTTGTCGGATGAAATAAATAGATTAAAATGGTATGGAGCTCGTTCGGAAGAATACACATTATTTTCAAATGTAAACTTCATTATTTTCAAATGTGTCTCAAGCTTAAAGTTTATAATCAATGTGTCTTACCTATGCGGCTGTGAAACTTCTACATTGAATGCGAATAGGACTCAAAGATTTAGAGTCACACAAAGAGCAATGTAGAGATGCATGTTAGGAATAACCAGGAAGCCAGGAAAACAAATGAATGGATTCACGCGAAAACAAGCGTAGAAGATATGATCAACGCTGCGAAGAAGATGAAGTGGAAATGGGCCAGTCACATAACTAGACGAAGAGATGGGAGATGGACGAAAAGAGATTCCCAGAGAAAAGAAACGACCGAGACGACGTCCAATGTAAGTGGGTAGATGAAATCAAGCGTTTTAAGGAGCTACATGGATGAGGATAGGAGCAGACCGCGATATGTGGAGAGAGCAGGGGGATGCCCTCATCCAGCAGTGGATAGAAAACGGCTGAATATGATACATAGATGATATATATGCAGCAAAATTAATAAACATGACGTATACGTACGGTAGTCTTATGTCGAGAATTTTAGATTTGCGTCACCTTGCTACGAGAGAATGTTACAAAATTTCATGAATCAAACGGACTTTTGATGTATATTTTAAATAAATTATTTTTTACCTGTAGCGCCCCTGAACGTTTATAATGAATAAACAATAAGTGATACACAATTTAATAAGTTCAGTTATATAAGATGATAAACATGGAAAGTAAGTAATATTATAAAGTTACGACGAAAGTTCAAAATCATGAAGGATTTGGAATGTTCTTCGACATGTCAGCTGTTAGTAGGGCAGGTATTAGCATCACTGAGTCTGAGTCAATTCTAATCGCAGCGTTTGTGCATATTTATGGCCTAAATAAACCTAAACCTTTTTTTCTGGAATTTACCATTAAACTGTCCGCAGATAAGGAGCGAAGGGCTCATTCAATCCGAATAATAACTTTTACGAATTTTACTGAGAATATGTGGTCACCATATTTCATAAAATGTGATTTTTGTATTTTATACACATTTTTAATATCCACTATTATTACTTTATCGAATACAACTCCCCTAGGGAAAAGTTGAAAACAAGTTGTAGGTGTAAAGTTGTGGGTGTTCAAGTTCGGTAGGGCCTACACCATCGCTCACATATTGTTTTTTATTTTCTTCATGGCTCCTCATTATCATACAATATGGCATCGATGAAATATATTTAACACGTCATAAATTAAATTTTAAATATTTTTGTTACTTAGGTAAACATTGGGTCCCCCTCAAAAGCCCTAGACCACATCTCTTCCTCCTTTCCTTCTTTATTAAGAGATGAAAAGTCTATCAGTGTGGCTCGCTGTTTGAAAAGAGGAATTGATTGATCAACTACCAAAGATGGATAGCTTCCATAACTTTTATTCATTTTAGTGTTTATGTATGTAATAATTTCATATTACTTGTACAATACGGAGTTACGCTAATGCGTGAAATATATAGAGTAACAAAATAGCATATAAATAATATAATAATGAATACAATAATACTGCTATTTTAACGGTGCATTTCATAATTACTATTATTGGTGTTGGTTTCATTGTGATGGTATGGATGAACGGACAATAAGAATAGAAATATATTTTTTTACATTAATATGTTGGCAGATCAGTAGTGGTATAAATTGACCATAGCTCTGAATAACTTCCGTCAGCGAGCAATTTCTCGAGCAATGATGAATTGAAACATATTCAACCGAGGGAATTTATGTTCCTTGTGGGGGACTTATTTTCAAGAAAATACTATTTTTTTTTTAAAGATTTACGCTTCGCTGCTTTCGAGGTTAGTCCATATTAACAAAATATACTCTCAAAGTTAAACTTTGAAGAATCTTTTTACCACGTATGCAGCCTACCACAGGCAGACATAACTAAACTTATTTGAGAATTTGTTATATATAAAAGTGCAACTGATCCAAGAAAAACTCTGGAAACAATAATTAATCAAAGGGGTAAAAAGTTAACAGACTCATAGGAATTCGGCAAACTTCCTAAAAACAAATGTAACGGTTTTTATATCAAAATAAAGATGTCATTTTATTCCCCTGGTGATTGCCCATCTCTTTACTTAGCAAGTAGGTATAAATCATAAAAAAATAACTTTCTTCTCTGTCTTCATAAACAAATTGTAGCCTACAACAAATGTTGTCTTGCGACATATGTGCATCCACTCCAACCATGACTATCGTGGCACATACTGGAAGAAACACAAAAAACGGAGAGGCAAAACCTGCCTGAAAGAACATACTGTTTATGTTGAACACAAAATATGTTGAAAAAGAAGATAGCAGATCGATCACTTGTTGAACTTACGATACACTGATGTAAGCACAATTTGGCCAAATGTATTTAAAAAGTTATATTAAAATTACTTCAAACTATCAGTGCTTCAAACATCCCTACATCTCTTGCAAAATTTTTAGATAAGTGAACAATGCGGAAAGCTCTCTCAACCCGATCCTTCTTACTATATGTTATCATTTCGTAAAAAATACACAGATAATAAAATAGAAGACCAACCAACATGTTACAGTAATTCTCAGAAAATACAAATTATGAAGAGAACATCTACTTTTAGACATTACGAAACCACACGCAATGAAATATTACAAGTGGGTAGTTAAGTAACATGGAAGCAAGTCCAAACCGAAAACTCAACTGAAACAAAGCTAAACTTATATTGTATTGGTAGTCTGTATGTACGACCTAAACTACCAGTTTCTGTTTAAACCGGAAACCAGAACGCCCCACCCCCTAAAAATGAAAGCATTTTGTTTAAAAAATTATATTAATACAAAATAAATATAAGGAGGTAATTGCTCTTAAAATGTTTTAAAATGATCGGAAATGAAATCACCACTCTATGTCAAACTTTGTCTATAGAAATACACACATGGCCAACACAAGCACGGATTCCGTCCTTTAGTCGTTCAAAATGAGATAATATCCATACATACATATGTATTGAAAAAGAGACCAAAGAACCAACACATATTACGAAATATAATAAAAGCACGTTTCTATAATATTAACATGATAGTCGGTTATGCAGAGAACTTAATTTCAGTTTTTATGGTATTTAGGGGCTTCTCCATCTATGGCCGAGATAGGGTGAGGAAATACTTTCAGAAGCTAGTCGTGGATGGCCTACTTAGTACATACCATTTCGGTATTTGCGTGGTGCTAATAAAAGATAGACAGACATATATCCTACGAAATCCAAATCATTGTGCCATCAAGGAAATAACCTAAAAAAAAAACACACAAAAGAAACAGCCTAAGAATGCTTGCAAACTCCAGCACCTACAAAGCAGCTTGAGGTTCAGCATTTCTTTGAAAAAGGAAAGTTATATAACCGATTATCGCAGAACATTTCATCACACATGCATCAACCTAGGTAAAAATGTACGCAAGAGAGAATGAATGCTGATTGAATTCCAAGATTTCCGGTTTCATTCTCAACGATTAGAAGTTCAGAAAGAAAATTCTGGAGCATGTTTTTGGAACTGAGATAAGACACTGGAAATAAACTCTTCATATGTCATACATAGAATAAGTACAATTTTACTTCCTTTAACGTTATGTGCATGACCATTTTAGAATATAATAGGCAAATGGAACCAAATCCCCATGGGAGAGTTTTCCCAGGGCCACTTCTGCTTTCATCACTTCTCTGGAGTTGATAAATATGAAAGCTGCTGTCCAAGCATTCTGTTAATACAATTCCTATGATTCCTGAGAAAAATTGTAGTATTCACTAGAGAAACGCAATCAGTACAATAAATATAGAATGATGTCTCGAACCTGATTTAATACACATTATCTTTTGATGAATTCAAAGTGTGTTACGTGACCATGAGTAATTGTTCAATACATTTCTACTTTCGTACGTGTGGAATAATTCAACAATTATTTTTGATCAATTTTCTTTGGTATATAATTTACTAATACTACAATACAAACAAACAATGATCTTTGTTTAACTATTTATAAATTTCTTAGGAGACACAATTATTAATAAACTAGGGTCCTAAGAAAGAAGATTACTGCAAAAGATAAGTATTGTTTGATATTTCAGCATATATTATTTTCAAAATATCAAAGTATATATTTACTATAATGTTCTTACAATAAGATATAATCAAGGTTTCTATTAGAGACATATTAACAATAATCTGATAAAAGGGAGGAGGGTATATTTACAAATGTGTATGGTTTTCAAAATTAAAAGTAACTGAAAAACAAGCTATATTGCATTTGTTCTTATCACTTTTCAAAGCATTTAAACGAAGTACAGAATGAAATGATCTGTAGATTGATAATTATAATTTGATATGTTAAGAATATATTTTGAATAATTGCATCAACTTTTAGCGGTTCTGTTCACTGCATATCATTACTTAAAATGCAAGATCATGAAAATAAAATTTTACAAGAGAGGGGGAAATCATCATCGTACATTAATTGCCACTTATTTGCAAGTGAAACCGCGTAACATTTACATAACTGAGAAATAGTCTTTGAGAACATAATTCATTTCTTGCACTTATTTAAAATTATATTTAATTAAAGACAGTGGTCCTTAATTATATGGAGAAAATCAATATTTGAATTTCTTTAGTCTCACCCACTAAAATGGTTCCATATCAGACCAAAGTAACTGATGAGAAAAAAATAGCTCAGTTGAATAATATTAAATGGTGCCGCAAGTGACCTAAAGTTTTGAATGCATTTACAGTATACAATATGAGGCAAAGGTCTGTAATATACCCTTGTAAGTTGGGATCGGCTGAAGGGAATGAAATCATATCCTGGATAGGGGTAATCGATGTAGGACAGCACCTGATTCTGTGTAGAACAATTATGGTGGTTATCTTGAAGTCCGCCATCTTGGATTGAGACCCAAAATTTTCAATAGAAATGGGGTCTGTGACATATCGTTTCGGGGTAGCTTTTCACCACAAACACGCATCTGCCGTTATTTCCAACTGATCTCTAATTATGCATTAGTTATTACTTTTGAAAACTTAATGCTATGATGTAATAAAGTGTAATGCTATGATATTTTATGTCTCTTTACGTACGGAGGTTTATTAAGAACATTGGATGATTTTCCTTATTTAAATGGCTTCTCTGAATTAAACTACCAGAGAGAGATGAATGAATGTTTGTTCCGTTATATACTATACATAAGAATATGTAAATATGTTACCGCGTCGTCACCTAGTTCTCTCCCGCTATTCCACGACTATACTTAATTGTACTTTTTATTGAGTACAACATTCTGTATATATTAAAAGTACTGTATTTTCCGTTGGTTAATTCACATCTCTTACACAAGACCTTTATTACCCCCTAGTATTGTTTTGGAATACTCTGATCTAGAAATCAAAGCAATATACTTGGCGTATTTTACGAAAATTACCAACACTGAGTTTATTTAGCTTGTCTGTCTTAAACGGAATTAAACATACACAGTGTAAGTAGCATATAAAGTGAATGAGAGCGATTAATACATATTTTCGTAATCTATGTACTACCTGCTGGCTTACGTAATTGCCTCATAGAGACCTATCCGTCCTACGTGTTAGACAATGAATCGGGACTTCGAAATTATTCTCACTTAATACGAGTATGCTCGACAAGTTAAATGTTTAGACATTGGCATCGTTCACATAATGGACGTCGTTTAACTCTGGCAAAGCTGTTGATTCAATTTTACTAAACAGTTCATGTGTTCTTCTAATTGTATAACATAGAAAGAGCACAAGGTTAATAGATAAACCATAGTCAAGTAAGCTAAATGGCCAGGACATTTTAAATTAAAAATATGAAATTTAAATAAGGCAACAATCTAGCCTATCATAAAACGCCATTTGCATGTAATTATAAAAGAAAATAAATTTTGAATTGAGATTCACTGTTTCCTTTGCAGGATACTGTACACTAGCATGGATCGAAATTCCGATTGTTTAAGAAATCGTCATCGCGCTAGGTGTCAAAAGTTGCCAAAGATGGACCGAAAAAGTTCTTGTTTATTTTTCTCCTACGACTTCATCTTTCGGTTGCGCATTTGGGTCAGTCAAAGATTCAAACTTTTGACAAGGTTTGATAATTTAAAGCAAATGCAAAAAATGTCAACATGTGCCGATCTATATCCTTACTCGATCATTTGTAGCATTATTGTAGCGTTAGATCACGTACAGTTAAAGCAACGGGTATGAAAACTTTTTAAAAGTCTACAACGATGGCAAAATATGGTGGATTTCACTCAAAATTGACTATTTCTTGCTTGACAACCGGCGCAAATTGCTTTCTCGAATTCTCCTAGGTTCATTCTGGGGATATTTGCAGCTATTAGCTAGTTAACTGTGGAATACCTAATAATAAGTATAGCTAATAATATGTCAGATAGTTTCGAGATCCGCAGCGGAGTGAAACAGTGCAAGCGTTGTCACTAGTTCTGCTAGATGTCAGAATTTGCGACTCCAAAACTAAAAGGGGACAAAAACGAACTAACATTAAATAGTTTGAATGAACGGTTCCTATACACAATATATCTAGATTTAATAGACGACGATACAGGAGTACTGCAAAGTAACGCTGATGTCCTAGTAGAACATTACGTTGAGGTAGGTCTACAGCTGATAGTAGAGAAAACAAAATACTTGATAATATGCGAAACACAAAAGGTGAAGGGAACAGGCATTGTAATTAAGATTGAGATTATATAGGAAGTACTGGTAAACAACTTTAAATATTTGGGAGCATATTTACTAAACCGGAACGAGGTCACGGAAGAAATAAATTGTCACTTGGCTTCTGGTAATTATTCGTGTTTATATTCAGTTCAGAGATTTCTAATATCGCGATTTATAACAAGGAAACTGAAATTGTAGATATACAAATTGGTAATTCTGCCGGTAATACTTTACTGTTACGAAGCTTGGAGTAGTCATAAATTGCGTGTGCTTGAAAAACGTTTTTAAGAAATATACAGGGGTGGAAACGGGAGGAGACGACGGAGAACGGAGAAGACCACATAAGGTAGAAATCCTAAGATTGTAAGGTTTGCCCATTTTTGTACGAATAGTGAAATCCAGACAGGTAAGTTGGATAGGCTATATAGCTCGAATGAGGAACATTATAATCCATCGTGGTTGGTAAGACTAAGGGAAAGAGGCCATTGTGAAAACCGATATTTCACTTGGATGAGAACATTAGTAGGGATCTTTGTGAGGAAGATGCTCATGAATAAAACTTACTTGGTATTGCCGAGGGTAAAATCCAATGGTGAATTATTGTTAATTTGGCGATGAACCTGTCAGTTCCGTAAGTCATAAGAGACAGATAGTGACGGGATTGTTTCTAAAAGGTAAAAAAAGTTAAAGCTATCCCCTGTGAGATACGCACGCGCCGTAAACGACTACCGTTTGAGCCACGGCGACTCTTGGATTGTTTCTAAGTGTAATTAATAGTCACAACATTGGTATAACGACATAATAAGTTTAAGGTAAATAAATAAAGATGCAAATGACAATCGAGGAATAGGAAAAATGCATTGCGGGGAATATTTAAATGAGAATAAAATGAAAACGAAGTGGGTTAGAGCAAATTAATCCTGTACGCTTATAAATGCCTATATGAAAGGGTGAAACATTGCGTTTAATCAAAACCTGAGATAACGGTGGCATGGGTTGCTTGGAAATGATGTGAAAGGACCCTAATGCCCCTCGTCCACAATTTTTCAATTAGCTAAAATATGATAGATTACGTTACATTAAAGGGTTATTTTAATCCTCGGATCTCGGAGAACTGGATCTCGGTGTGATCGAGAAGTTCATACGTTCGATTTTTGTACGTGTGGTAACGGTTTCCAATTCGGGCCAGGGTTCATTGAGCGGAGTGGTTCGGAATCCCCTTTAGTAAAGTTGTACGTCGCGTCTTTACAAGTTCGCCAGCTAGTTCAGGATATTAATAACAATTCCCTCTCTCATGACCAGAGAATGGAGGAGACTGCGTAATGGACTGACAGTATCCACTTGTACACTTACACTGTCTTCATAATATTAAGGTTGTTAGGGTGGTGGTTACTGGTGGACTAGACTTGCAGCCACATGGCTAGACTTGCGGAAGCGAAGTGGTGTGTTCTGGGTAGTCCATAGGTTAACTAGCTAATAATTTGCAAACAATCTGGAAGAATTGGCGTTTGGGATTTGCGCCGAATGGCGAGTAACGTTCCCAAGAAATCATGAATTTTTGAGTGAATTACACCTGATTTTGACGTCGGTTGTAAATTTTAAAGAACTTTACACACCCGTTTTTCTAGCTGCACGTGATCCCACACTACAATAGTGCTAGAACTTACCGAGTAATTGTATCAGTAGGCCTGGAACGACAAATTTTGTATTTGATGACAGTTCGAAACTTTGAACCAATGGCGCAACCAAAAGATGAAAATAAAAAGGGTCTCTTTCGGCTCGTCATTGGCAACTTTTGACACCTACCGCGATCACGATTAAATAAAGAACGAGATTCTGATCCACCTTATTGTATACACCTACGAAACGTTTAATTCTTAATATCTGGTTATGTTTTAGACGAACATTACAAAGCCCAAAATTTGAAGGATTCAAAGAATAGGACGTAAATGAAGGAAGTAGTATCTCAGGAAAATGAGATGGGAGAGGATAACCAACCCCATGTTAGCGGTTGCTGTCAATGCAGGAACTTTTGCTAATTAAAATTACGCTTGCCTAAGCATCAACAATGCAGGCAACTGATACATGCTGCGTATTGAAATTATAATATTACTACTACAGGCAGAATAAAAATATAAACAATGTTGGAGAATAGGATTCTTAAATATTATGAAATGAAAGTGATAGTGCTATTATCGCCCATAAATTAATTTTATCTTAGTTTATGTTAAATACTTCGAGGTTAGTTTCGTTTCAAGGTTTCTTTAATTCAACATGTAGACTATTTTCTGTTTCAAAACATTCTGTATTCTTATTAGTTTATCAGTCACATACATCTACTACTTAATAATAATGTGGTATATTAAATTTAATTTAACTTCCATTTATGTACTGAAAAACTGGGGTTTCATGGAAACCTGGTATATAAAATGTTATATCAGATAATAATTAACTGTAATTAAAATGTAGTCAGCTATTTTTATAGGCACTGTAGCGGAAACAAACCATATCTGATGTAAAATATTTATGTAATCAGGGAAACATAAAACTTTAAATGTTATTATTTTCAAGAAAATGAACATTTTGGAAAATTGGGTATGAAAATCAATTCTCTAGTTGAGGGAAGGAGCCTAATATTGTAATTTGTGAAGAAGCATAGATTTTTCAACAAAATGACGCGCGTTTTCTGTCTTTAGTCGTTGGAGTTTTCTTTACAAAACCGGTTTTTAAACGTTCTCAAATTTTCACGAATCAGTTTACTGAATTTATATGGTGTGAAACTCTCCCAGAAGTTTCAAACTTAAGAACAATAAAAGGGATAAGATGATTTAGAATTTTACATGAGCAAGTGTAAACTGTAATTTTGACATAGACTGATCCCATTTCAAATCGTCCAGGAAATATTAAAATAGTCCCCATCATGTTCTCAGATTTCATTCATATTTTTTAAATTGGATCTACATGCAAAATTATTAGACATATATTTATAACGATCAGAATACCATGGTGTCCCGAGTATAAAAATCGAAATTTCAGTAATTAATTGCGAAGGTTAGGGGCTCGGGACGCACAAACGGTAAAAAGGATATTAATGTTCAGGCACTTCTCGAATACTAGTAAAAAATTCAAATTTTTAAAAGGTGCGTTTTTCGAGAAAATGGCGTCCAAACAAATGATTTTTTCAGCTTTTCATGATGCTGTAACTTGATGCGTAATGATCAGGAACGCAAATCATTTTCAATTTTAACAGACCTTATAGAGGTGCTTATGATGGAGGAAGCAAATGGTCATATGTCCCATGTGTGCCGCAAATTTTTTATCTAAATTTAGAAAAAATCTCAAAAGTTGGCAACATTGCGAGTAAATTGCGCGATTCCTATTGGAGCATCAGGGGAAATTTTACCCTCCACTGAAGCACACTACTTTGTTTTCTTCCTACCATTCAACATATGCTACTAAGTACATTAGTTTCTCCATAATAAACTTTTAAATTTGACTTAATTTTTGCTTTTTCGAACTACTCGTGCTGAGGTCAGCCATTTTGAAACGCTATAAATCGAAGAAAAAAATTGGGGGGGGGGGGTTAAAAGGAAAAAATATGTGTCTAATAATTTTGCACGTAGGTCCCTGATAAAAAAATTGAGACAGTCGTGTGGACCACTCTGGACGATTTGAAATGGAATCAGTCCATATTGTCCTTGGACAGTAACATCAATAATTTCTGTACATAACATGTTGTCCATTGTGTACCTTAATGATTTTTTTTCAATTCATTATTAATGAGTCAAGCAAAGTCCAAACTAATTTTGACATCTTGTTACTGCACAATGACGCAGGTAGTTTTTGACGTTTGTAACATTTTTATGCTTTAACGTATGTCTTATTTATGTCTAATGGAAGTACAGACTACTATTTTGACATGTTTTCACTGGACAAGAGAATCAGTAGTTTCTGAATATAGATCTTCGGAACTTTTTGTATTACAGTCCCAAGTTCTTTCTTGCATTACTAGTGTACCATTGTCTCGTGTTTTAAAGAGGTCGTTTGTATAATTTTGTAAAACCTTGAATTAAATTATAACTAATTTTCAATTACTTTAACCAGCTATCAAAGCATTTTAACTATTATTTTACGAAGAATATTGTTTTCATTTCTACTTACTCTAAGCATTGAGAGTACACATCTAAAATAAAAAGCAAAACACTCAACCCCATGATCTACTGACTACGGTCGTTGAATTCCCAACCGTATTGGGAAAACACTCAACGCCAAGTTCTCCTGGAGGCCATACTGCCTGTGATTTTCAAAGATTTCCCTAATTTACAGTGGGTGAATAGCGGCGTTGTACATACAGAAAATATTCTGAAGTCTGTATTTCACTTCATTAACTCTCAAACAGTGCCCGCCAGTGAATGTTAGTATTTATGTATGTGACAATCTAATTTTATGTCTGTCTGTTTGGCACATAAATGACTGTTAATTTAACCAGGAACATTACGTTAAGAAACAGATCTACCCACTAAATTCAAGTTGCGAGAGTCTAGAAATTTATTTCGCAAATTAGAATATGATTGTGTTATAGTTCATAGCTATTTTCATACTTTGTTTATTATGCATTTTTCATTTAAAGAAACTTGATGAAAACGTTGTTCATAAACACTTATCATTAAAAATTGGAGTAAAATAATCGGTAATTATGTATTTAGCAATGAGCCGCGCAATCTTCTGGCCTATTTTTAGTTTCAATTTCCTAACACTCGACGCAAAGTTTCTGTATTTATGAATTTCACAGGACTCATTAATGCTGTAATTAGTTTTAATATCTTTCAGGGTCATTTAGATTATCGTGCATTTCCTGATACAATTGTGGACGTTTCCCTGCTATTACTGGGGACTTATTGAAAATTTCGTCTTCTCAATGCTCCTGTTTCTAAGGAAAGAAATTGAAAAGAAAAAATGCATATTTTAAGATAAGAAAATATAATTACGTTTTATAAGGGAACATTTTCTATTGTTGTTATGCAATTAAATATTAGGCTTGAACCGGATGCGAAAGAAAATTTTATCACGAAAAATTCGGGATATGTTTGAGATTGATTAATTTGAGATGTCTTGATTAATTTTAGTTTGTCTGACAATATTATATAGCTTTCAACAGATGAGTATATATATGTTAAAACACTGATTCGTATTGGATAAGGGTTTTTAGCTTGCCGCACCATTTTTGTAAGATGACAATCAAAACCGGTGTTGTATAGAGGTTCAAAATTAAGATAGGATTCAAAGTACCTTTAGAAAGAAAGTAAAATGTATTCCAGCATTCCACCAAGTTTTTCTTATTGGTTTCCATGACGAGCATTGAATATATTTTTTCACTTCAAACAATTCATCCACTTCAAAGCTTACACAGTGTTCTTTACTGTCATATTACAATTATTTTCCTTTAATTTATTGCAAGTTGGAACTTTTTACCCTGATGCATTGAGGACTTACGTCTTTCATAAGTTTTCAGCATTATGCTTACTTCTAAGTACTCAAAGGTCCTAAAGCACTACACTCCTGCATCACAGAAAATCTACTACCTCGCTCAAACTTTAAGGTATGACAACGATATTGGTATCGTTAGAAATGCTATGCAATGATATATCACTTTAAAATAAGAGTGCTTTCTGGTAGCTCTGAGATTTTCACAGTTATGAACTATTAAATTAATATACTGAACGGAGCAAAAATACTTTTTACGGATAACAACCATCATATTTACATACGCCAACCGTATATACGCTAAACACCATATTGACTTGAATTACTAAGACCAATTATTGCCTTCAATCTGACGCAAGAACTATGTTTCTATCATAATTCCGAGACAAGATATTATCGTTTATGTAAAAGTTGGTGTTTCATCCTGAACGCATATTTATAACGTCACTTAGAGTTAAGCTTGTAATTAATTTTAGGCATACAACCGGAAGAACATTTATTTCCACACGTACTTTATACTACATATGTCCCAAATAAAACCCACGGTGAAGGGCCATGGTGTTCACGATGGGCTTTGCTCTATAAATATTACCATTTACTATATTCAATATGTTATATTACAACAAAATGCATCCCTAGGTGTTATTTTATTTACTAAGGCGCGGATATAATGCATCCATAGGCCCTTACAAAAATAAAGAAATTTTGTACAACCTAAAAGCTACCCTCAATGTATGTTAAGCATATTTATACTTATTGCAGGAATCTCTTATTAAAGCTTCGAGATGATGAAGTCGATTTCACCCCCCTTCACTTTTCTGCATATATTTCCAAAAGGGGTATGTTTCAAAAACGTTTATTGCAATATTTAGGATATCCTTTAAGTTTCTTTTT
>JAGDQP010017094.1:2408-18072 GCA_022664845.1 Lepisma saccharinum
TGTTTAATTAATACGTAATTAAATCATGGAGTAGATTTGTCTGTTGTTACTACTGAACCTGGAACTTAATAATCACACTTACGATATTAATAGTCAGTAAATACGAACATTATTTACCAT
Source organism: Lepisma saccharinum (assembly GCA_022664845.1). Lineage (NCBI taxonomy): Eukaryota > Metazoa > Arthropoda > Insecta > Zygentoma > Lepismatidae > Lepisma > Lepisma saccharinum. The sequence continues at coordinate 2,529 of JAGDQP010017094.1, forward strand.
CATTGAAAGTATCTTCAGGTTACGTCTCTTGGACTTGAATTAATAAGATATGCAAAGCGTGCTCAAGTAATAACAATAGTCATTATCATCAATCAAATAAAATCAGGTTAGTTGAGATCTTTGTGTGTTCTCTCTGTTTCGATATTGATGGAAGAATACTTCGATATTGTCCAGACAATTTAGAATTACTATTTGCTTGAATTAAGGTATTATTCAGTAACGTAATATTCCTCCGGTATATTTTGTTTTGTATAAATTCAATATTAAAATTATTATGCATTCCTATAGAAATCCTCTGGTTTCTTCCATGCACATGCGTTATAAGAGCGTGAGATGCTCATGTCCAAATAAGAAATTTTGCTCAAAGAGCTACTCCTTTAATACAACTATAAAGCCAAGCGAGTAGTACATAAGTATCCAGTTACGTTCTTTACACTTGGAGCAAACAGGACTATATCATCAGCGAATCGCAGATGATGATGATGTTCACAATTGGTATTTCAATTAACTACTTACCCAAATAGCAAGCAAAACAAGCGACGCAAGTGTGAATGAAGATCAATCCCTAGGTGAGTCTATATTAGGCAAAATTTCTGTACGCACACATGTTGTTGAGGACTGTCACAGAGGGACGAAATCTTCAATCTTTTCTTTCCTACTCTGAATTCTGAAAACAGAAAACTAGACGAAGCTAATATATTCTCATCATTACTAACTGCAGAAATTACTATATGTTTAGGCACAGTGCACTACAATAGGTTTAAACACACACACACAAAATAAACATGTAAAAGAGCCGAAATTATTTGCCTGTGCTGTCTTAATCAATTTGCAATATTGCTGCTAACACTATTCATGAGATGCCAGATAATATAATTACGTTAATTGTATGTATACATTTTTATATTCATTCAGATGTACTTACAAAGCATGAAATATTTTTATACACTTTAAAAACCTCCTCGTTACTTCCGAAACAGTTTCTTTTCTGAAAAATTTTAACGTCAGGTTATTTTGTAAATATTTCCATATATTATATATATATACAAAACATATAGTTCACAATATATATACTATTCCAGTATTGATCATGCTTTCGCTACATTGTGCTTGGAAAAACATACATGCATATGTTTTGTTTTGTACACTTTTCATAAACCTATGTTTAACAACTTTAGTCCAATTTGAAGTTTATAAGCACAGAATTTCGAGGTTTAATCCATTAAGCCAATTAAAATAATTTAAGTTTTCTGTATCTGGCAATGCTGTGAATAGTGCTAACAGAAACATTGCTAAATAGTTGTGACAGGATATAAATCATTTCGGGTCTCTTATATGTTTAAACGTACTGTTGTGCATTGTGCCATAAATATACTATTTTCTGTAGTAAGTATTGACGCGTATGTATTCTCTTTGTCTCGTTTTCTGTTTTCAAATTTCGGAGTAGCAAAGAAACATCCAATGATTTCGTCGTACAGTCCTCACCAACATGTACACAAATAGAAATTTGGGCTAGTGTACACTCACCATTAGCACTAATATTGCAAATTAAGACAGCGCATGTAAATCATTTCGCCTCTTTTAGATGTTTGTTTTTGTGTTTTTAAGTCCTTCGTAGTGCACTGTGTCAAAATATATAGTAATTTCTGCAATTAGTAATTATGCGAATATATTCTCTCTTTGTCTTGTTTTCTGTTTTTAAAATCCATAGTAGGAAAGAAACGATTGATTATTTCGTCGTTCTCAGGACTGATTTTCAAACACGCTTGCGATTTGGGTGAATGGCCAATTGAAACAAGTGTTCAACAATGTAATAAAACTACATCACGAAACACCAAGTGTTGTAATTGGCTACTCATCCTAAACGCAAGCAACGCAAGAGGGCTTGAAAATGAGCCCTTACCCAGTCCTCAACGACAAATGTATACACAGAAATTTTGCCTAATGTAGATTCACTCTTACCCTAATAGCATCAGACATCCATGGGACGTTCTAAACAGGTCCCATAGATGTCACAATGTCGCACGGGATATATGGACGTACCCAGGATATCCGTAGGAAATCGAACCTGGATAATTACGGCTTTGTGAGTAGAGGGATATTCTGGGGATATCCTGGCAGGATGATACCGAATGTGGTCGCATTGCGATATCCTGAGGTAATATGTAACGCTCGCAAACAGTCGATTGTTTCATGAAAGTACGCTTCGCGTTTGGCAACTGTTTACTGCCTGTTTGTTCTAGACGGTTGTTGCACAATTACTTCGAACAAACATAATTGAGTTACTACGCATAGTTCATAGGTAAGCATATGTCAGTTCATATTGTGAAGTGCATGCAGATGTTTTAAGATAGCTATGATATTGTGTATTTATTAATTTCACGTGTGAGCACGCCAAGCTGTAACTGTCATTACCTTTATGACTTTGTGATAAACATGCTTCATGCTAACCTTACATTAAACGAGGGAGAAATAACTTCAAGTAAAAGCGAGAAAATTTTGTTGTTGCAACCTACACGGAAAGATCAAGACACCTGCCGCGTCCAGCATTTTGACGGTGGGGGTATGTACACGTGTGCTCAATTGCGTAGTTTAAAAAATTCAATCTGAATGTGCTTTTAGTTTAAGATGGTTAGGTATATTTGGCTCAGGCCTAATGGATAGATCGATATTTCAGTAGGTGATGGGAACTTAAGAGAAGATGATCAGAAAGGAAACTAATATTTGGTAGTTATTTATCATGCACCTGCAGAGCAAGAATGTAGATAACTAGTCTACCCTAAGCTAATGCACGAAGAACGCTTCGTTTATGACTGCCGATGAACAAGAAGGTTGTAAAAGTCAGTGTGTAGGTAGCCGGTAAGAAATTTGCTAAGTTCGAAATATCCCACAATGTGATTATTACGAACCACCATACAATTCTCATTCGGAAGGTCGTGGGTTCGCGTCCACCGGCCACCCATCCTTCTGTATGATGAGGTTTTCCCAGGGGGTTCCCGACAGTCAGACCAGGCAAATGCCGGAATTGTACCTACAAACAGGATGAATACCTTGGAACACGTCCCGGGCAGAACCTGAGATGCCTAAAAGCCATAAATAAATTTAAAAAAAAACACTACGCACATTTCAAATAGCAGGTTGGCATGTTTTGTTTGTCACGTTCTGCAAATAGTAAATTTGTTTGCTACTCCATAATGAAAAAAACACCTAGGCCTAATTATTCTAACTTAACCTTCAATCAGCAATGGATACCTACCCTTCCCTGTGCGAGTTTTCGGGGTGCAGATACTGCAACTGGGCTTCAGAATTGTAAAACTCACGTCATTTGTTCGTTCATAAACCCTACTCTGCAAATTAATGCACTACGCACACAATGGATTTTAATTGTTTTTTCTACTTTCCACACTCTACTATTACATGCATTGCACAACTCCAATATTTTCGTTAGCTTTGTCTACCATTTATGTCAAACTATCTATTTTGCCATGAATATGAATGTTTTACCTTTCCATGCATCCACTACAGCCAGTTAGGTAGTCTGTGACATGATAGAGAAGTCAGGTTAGATTTTTTCATCATTACGTAGTGCTGCTGCTGTCACAGGCTGTTACAGGTTGCTATTCCATTTACACGACAATCAAATTACACGACCGTGATATTTACGTACACTTTGTCACCTATTTATGAAAAATTATTTTGTCCCGAACGTTATTTATGCACGCTTAAAAAAACTTTATTTAAAAATATGGGCCAGTCTAGTAACTTCGGACTTCGGCCCGTCACGATTCGCCTTTAGCTGTTAAAATCCACACCCATGCCCCTGCTGGGACTCGAACTCGGGACCTTCGAGCCGATGGCCTACCGCCGCAGACCACTCGGCCACCTGGCCAGCTATTTATGCACCCATTAATAAGGTTAGCGTATGAGTTAGAAAAGTCCGGTTAGATTATTTTTTTCTCTTGTTAAGATGGTTTAAATTATGTTATACATAATTTACAACTTCTTGTGTAAAATTACTAGTGAAATCGTGGTTATTGGGTTACCAGTTCCGGTTCACTGCTACAAGTACAAGAGCTTCTACTCTGTGACATTACTTGTAACATTCAGTTCACAGGTTATGTCATGATGAATTTTGAACCCGCAACTAGTTTCTTCATTGTTCCGTAGTAGCTTACCATCTGGACCTTTTTGTATATTGCGCAATTCTTCGATTGTTATCATGAGTAAAGTGCTGCCTTTTTCATGAGTAAAGTGCTGCCAGTATATCACACCACGGTCCACGAAGATTGTAGGCTGAGGTCAGTTTTCCTACAAATGTTTTTTCTGTATTCTGAAAACAGTCAATAAAGTGCTACGTCGAAACTCAATGCAGGATTATTTTCTGCAATTAATGATGCCTTCTTGTTGATAGATAGAGGATGATGGTTTTGTAGACGGGACTGAGATGAGTTTGGCGCAGCCTTTGTCCAATTCTATTATTACTTTCGAGAAGGGCGTAAGCGATAGTGCCGTTACCGCCCATACAATAAATTGTATCTTATCTACTATTACTTAACGAAGATGGAACGGTCCTTTATGGTGCTGGGATGTCCTGGATCTGAGTGACGGGATTTGACCTTCTCCGTGTTACTCATTTTCAGGAGTAACATTTGGATGTTGTGCAGTTCAACAACATCCAACTATGACTCCTGAAAATTACTAACTCGGAGACGGTGAAAGCCCGTCACTTAGATCCAGGACATCCCAGCACCATAAAGGACCTTTACATCTTCGTTATGTAATAAAAGGAAGGACAAAGGCTGACCCCACCTTTTCCCTGGGGATGTCCAGCTGGGCGATTTGTGATATTTATGCGACATACCATAATATCCACCGGACGTTCCATCGCGATTGCCACATGACGTTTCACGGACATTCCTTGGAGGTCCAGCAGGACGTCCCATGGGATATCCATGAAGCGGACATTCGGTCATCTGATCAACACGTATAGGACGTCGCATGGGCGTCGCAAATATCCCGACGGGACATCCCCTGGATATCCATATGATATTGAATGCTATTAGGGTAGGATCGAAAAGTTACTTTTCAGTAGATTTGGTTTTTACTCGCATTCGAACAGTGTCGGCAGCTATTTAAACTAATAAAATATTAGGTCACCATGCTTTACAGGTAAATAGTACGGCACAAAAGAAGGAGCACAATGTTAATAAAGAGAAAAGATCCATTAACCATGCAAACAGAAAATGGTAGTAGGTTAACCACAGAACAAACATAAATGGCAAGATAGTTAATTTTAATTGACTTTAGGATAAATGAATGATCAGAACACTTTTAATAACGTCTCAGGATTTACAACAGCTGCAGTAGAAAAGGAAAAGCAGAAAGGAAATTAGGCATATAGTGGAAGGATAGTTTTGCGAGTTTGGTAGGCGAGACGAAAATGGCTGACCAGCGATAAAGTGTAATTAAACCGTTCAGTTATTCCCAGTGTTTAGTGTGGTTTTGACTAGGGCTGTCAAAACTATCCGGATATTGTTCGAATCATTATCCGGATAATTTCATTATTTGAATTCGAATAATCGGATATCCGAACAACGGAGAAACGGATATCCGATTAATCGATTATCCGAAAAACGAACAAACGGATATTCGTTTATTCGATTATCCGAAAATGAACAAACAGTTATCCGTTTATTCAATTATCCAAAAAACGAACAAACGGATATCCAAATAGTTGTTGTCCGATGAACAATGAAACTTATAGAGCAAAGAAGTATGAGTAATGTGGACCTCTATTTTCATTTTAGTGCAAAATTATCTTCCTACAACAAGTTGTTAAACATTTTAAAAGCAGAATATTACTTGTACTTTTAGACTTCAGCAGCTAATGCTGTGAAGCTTTAGCGCCCGCTCTGTCCGTCTGTCGACAACTTTCAACTCAGAAATTACTAGGGTTGGATAGGGGATTAAAGTGTCGTTGAAAAGGTCTCGGTGAGACTAGCTCAAACCCGTATCATTTATCCAGACTGCAGGAGGGATGCCAGAGATAGGGGCGTTGCCAGATATGGGGTCACTTTATATCTGGTAATACTATGGCTAAGATGATGTTTGAGGTGGCGTTGGAAAGGTCTCGACAACACGAGTTAAAACCCGTATCACTCATCCAGATCGCAGGGGCGGTTTCAGTGATCGGGTAGGTCCCTGAGATAGCGGGCCCAATTTATATCTTTGGAACAAGTCGAACTAGGAAGGTGATTGAGGCGCCGTTGGAAAAGTCTAGGCAAGACGTGTTCAAACCCGTATCGTTCATCCAGATTGCAGGGTCGGTTGCCAAGTTTCGGGGTGATTTTAAACTTTGAAATTACTAGGGGCTAGAAAAGAGGTTGAGGTGGCGTTGGCAAGGTCCCGGCAACGCGAATTCGAACCCGAATCATTTCTCCAGATTGCAGGGGCGGTTCCCGAGATTGTGTGGGATTTCAACTTTGGAACGACTGGGCTAGGAAGGTAGTTGATATGTCGTTGAAAAAGTATCGGCAAGAGTTTAAACCCATATCATTCATCTAGTTTGCACGGGAGGATTCCGAGTTTAACAGGTGAGAATTTGCAACTTTGAAAGTACTAGAGCTAAGAAAGCGGTTGAGGTATCGTTGGGAAGGTCTCGGCAACACGAATTCAAACCCGAATCATTTCTCCAGCAAGGGCGTTTCCCAAGATTTGGGGGGGGGATTTTCAACTTTGGAACGACTGGGATAGGAAAGTAGTTGATGTGTCTTTGAAAAGGTCTCGCCAAAATTTTTCGAACGCAACATTGATCATATAAAGAGGATGCTCGCTGCTGAAGCCTGGCGGTGGCTTATATGCACAGTACCCGACTGGACTCCGCCTCGCTTGTTTATATCTACTCATAAATTTGCTAATTTCACTTAAAAACACCGTAGAACTTTGACCGTGAACTCTAGAATTTTGACATTAGCACTCAAGAATTTTAGTGACTTGTACTCAAGAATGAAGCTAATGTCTACTCAAGATCCAGGGTCTCTACTTATTTTTTTATTTTCTATTAGTATACTAATTAAGCATTTGACTGAAAATGGGCCAATTCTTAAATAACATTATAGTATATGAGGATGTAAAATTTCCAACTTTCTATATTTTCCCGCAAAATTCAAGGTCTGCAAACAAATACACTCTTTTATTGTTTCTCTTCTTCGTTAATCAGTCAATCCAGACTAATGTCGGTATCGTACCTTCAACTAAGGTCCTGGTCGACTTGATTCCCACGTCCTTTTCGTGTCTTATCACGGCCTGAGCCAAAGTTGCCTAAAGGTCAATGATAAAATTGATGCAAATAACATAAAAATAAAGATGTGAAATGAAGAAGTGCATTAGCGAGACACGAACAATGCTGGAGAAATCAAGAAGAGAAAGAGAAAATGATTAGGACATTGACTGCGCAGAGATTGTATACTAAGGTATGGCTGATAAAAAGGGAGGAGCTAGAAGAAGAAGAATCCAACTGCTTGACAATGTCAAGGAAGATAAATCGTATGTTGAGATGAAAATGAAAGAGCAAGATGAGGATGAATGGAGAGGGCTTAGCTTGCCTTGAAGGACCTGCGAACACTAATTATGATGATGATATTAGTTTAATGTAAATAATTGTGTTCTTACAGCTTAAAGTACTCCAAATTGTTTAGAATCAAGTCTTTTTGAAAGCCCTGGAGGTAGGGAGAAAGGGACATTTGTCCCGGAACCCAACTGGTTGGGACTGCGAGGATCTCGATTTCGCTATTGAAGGGGGTGGATCACTGTTATACAGAACCTTTCAGTTCCACAGAGGAAATAGATTCCTTGTTAAGTATGAGAGCTAGTGTATATTTGCTACAATCTAATACATCGTTGTTTCTTTCCATGTAAGACGAAAACTGGCATTGAATAAAATGCATTCGTCTTTATTTTTCAAAAGTGGAGCAACATGTATCACGCGCGATGCTTTCTATAATTTATTCTCTCCTTGAATGCATTATCACTTTCGATTACAATCTGAACACTTTTAACACTATTTCTGACCGAAGTTAGAGTGTATTAGGTTTGGTTGGCTAAAACACAAGTTAAAAACTTGGCGAGAGCGAGGATGAAACACATATGCTATGCTCTTGTGGTTGTAGGGTTGGTAGCATATTGCTTTCACCAACCAAGCTACGAATAACATTTTCACTTTCATCCCTGTGTACACTCAGATTCATAGAAAATGGGTGATGGAAAAAACTGAATGTCCGAAAGTTGCACAATCTCGCAACACTCGCGGCAAGCACAGAATATGGAATGTTGAATATAGGCACGATACTATTAACATTGTGTATTTTATACAACTATTTCAAAAATTGCCCAGAGAAACGAAGTGCGCACGGGCGTGTGCTGTATGCACGCGACATTTGTCGTTGTGTCGTCGACCACTAATGTTGTCGGGACTCGCGACTTGAGATACCTTTTTATGCATGCGACATTTGTCGTTCGTCCAAAAATTTACTTTTCGCAATATCACTTGATATCTTCTCAAAATGTCTCCAAACATTGCTTTGAGGCATAGTTACTCTCTTTCCAGTCTTCACACTAATGAAAACAAAGCACTAACCAGTTGCTCCACAAACAGAAATATGGGCATATTTCTTCTATATATATCAGCAGTGACACATACCTTTGTACGTGGGTTCGTCGCGCTTCAGTTGGGCTGCTGCTATGTTCTTAGGAACTCGACATTCCTAAATATTTTAGAACACCTTATTTTCGTCATGCACACAATCAGATTAAAAAATGCACGTGTTTTCCCAGAAAGCATTTAGAGCCAAATGAACATCTGCGAGCACTTTGTGGGAATTCACTTACAGTTAGGGTGACACGCTATTGAAGAAAATAGTTTTGAGATTAACAAAAGCTATTTGTTTCCACTTCTCAACCTTTCTGGGAGCTAAGGATAATGTTCAAGACAATCCAAACTATTTTCTTTTGGCAAGACAATCAATAGCATGTCCTGTTTCTAGGGATAGAGCATTGAAGTCTAACAGTTATTTTAATATTTACAATACTTTGCTCTCCGAATGTCCAAACTAGACGAAAGACCAACCATTGCTGAGAGTTTTCCTGTCTCATTAGGCATATAGTGGGATGGGTCTAGGATGTTTCGGTGCAGGATGTTTTAGTGAAAGCAAGTTTCGGTGCAATAAATTACTGGTGAATGTTGTTTATTGATAAATTAGTAAAATAGGAAAGTTAAAATATATAAAATTAATTAGTTGCTACATTATTATAACGTTATTAAAGTTTCCCTGCACCAGCAATCTGTTCAGTACTAAACATTCCATTTTGAACGAGTAGATCTACAACAGATTAAGAAAATTGATTAAGCCTCACGAAGGAAACAGGTACTTGTTACAGAAATGTCTTCACATAAATTAATTCTTGATAACATGCTTATTTTTATCTAATTAAATATGCTCAGAGAGAGAAAGGTGGGGGAGCACAAATATTGCAGTATCATTTAGTCTACTGTGGAGAGATCAAGGAGTCTAAGCGCCCAAGATATGTCACTCTGTGGCCAATTACCAGACTATTTGAGATGGCATAAAATGTTTTTTTTTTCATATGTGTGTTTTCGTTTTCATACTCCGTATATAATATAACTTTCATAGTTATTAGTCACACAAAACATTATCTTCCGTTATCTTTCTCTTACACTTGGTTAATAGTGTTCTCACAATGAAGGTAAAAGGAAGAAACAACCTTCTAAAAGTCATGCATATTCCATTAAAAATGTTGAACCGGAATCAGAATCGATAATATATTAAGATGATTTAGGGGCATTTAAGTATCAGTTTAGTCATTTTGAAACTCTTTCCCGTTATAAATAAAAAATAGTAGATTCCCGCCGCCTTCCCTTATGCTTACGTAAAACACATCAAGTTTATTATCGTTATTTCGTAGTAAAAAAAATTCTCTAAATCTAGACTAACAATTTTTTTAGCGATCTTACGTAAACATTGCTCTGATCTCCCTCCCCTACTGTTAGAAGAAATAAGCAACGCTTGACCCCCTCCCGACTTGAATGCTTACGGCACCTTAAGACAATTCATTTCTAAGTGGAGAATCTTTGCTTACTTATTTTACAAATTCGATTTCTTTCTAAGAAGAAAAGGAGGCAATCAGTTCATATAGATGTTTAATTTATATTAATTTTATACTTATAAATTTAGACACAGATCGAAATTACCATCAAAAACAATACAAACATTCAAAATATAAAACTAATATTCAAAATAGATTGCTAATTTAATTTTGACATTTAATAAATCCAATAATTACTGCATTAGTAAGGATGTTCTGAGAGTTTTACAGCCTTTCTATAATAATCAAAGTGGGCTCTAATTTTTGCACGGAAACGTCCGGATTTTTGTGGGATGGTACCTTCAAACTAGATACTGACTTCCTTCTAACATCTTCCCTCTCCCCTTCATGTCCTGAGCCAAATGGCCATAAATATAATTTCATTCAATAGCTAAATGCATAACAGTTTTCGCTTAAATGTGTATTAATTCGCTCTTCCTACAGAGTGGATTGAGGGAAGATACCCATCGGGGACAGATGCCTATAGTAGTGGAATTCCATAACAATGGTCCTAAATGGAAAAATTGTATGGTGTGAACGAATTAGTCAGTATCCTCCCTAAAAGAATGTAGTGAATGTCACGTGGAGACGAAACAAGTACTTCCCTCAAAAATCTTGTTTTAGCTTAAAAATAATTTTCTCTACTCAGTACACAGCTTAGAATCGGACTAAATTCCATGACAGCGTAGAAAATGCACTTGAACAGGGCAGTACGCCATTTGATGCCCACTACCTAAATACATTCTACCAAATAAGATTATTTTCATTGTTTTCTGGTTAGACACCCATTCTTCTTGAATAGAATAGAGTCAATAAGGACATTTTGTAAATGGTAGTCTGCGTACGTATTCAATAGAATTTGAATTTCGTGTATGGCCTCTAGGTAACTATATATGGCTCCGGCCGGAATACGGGCGGGGTGAGGATGTAGGAGAGAAGTCAGCCAGTGCCTAGTTTCGAAAGTACCATACCAGCATTAACCTCGTCTGATTAAGAATACTACTGGATAAACCTGTCAAGATGACCGACACAGGTATCGAACTCAGGGCTTATGGAGCACAAGCCAACGCTGTACTACAACGCGCTACGTATACTCGATAAATGTTCAATAGAATGTACGCCATAAGAATATATATATATGACCGCCCCGTTGGTTTAGTGGTTAGCGTTGCTGACTACGGATTTAGGGGTCCTGGGTTCGATTCCCGGTGCTGCCAAGCATTTTTCGAAGGGATGTGGTTCTGGAACGGTGGCCACCCAGCATGGTAATGCAACTGACGAGTTGCTATGAATAAAAGATAGTTGCGATCACAGTCAAAGCTTAGGCTCTCCTCTCCCAACCCATCTGGTCAGCGTGAGAGCAGTAAGCCAATCTCCTCCCTCCGGGAAGAGACCTCATCCAGTAGTGGATCAAATATGGGTGTGATTTATTATATATTTCACAGAAAACCTAAAGTTATTTCTGCATTAAATTGGTGTATGTTCCATTATTACATAAGAGAGAGAAATCTGCGCTTTCAAGCAGATGTCGTCAAGGTGGACATTGTAACAATCTGAAGTGGTGGCAAGATATCCATACTTGTTCATGTATTTTAGTCACATTATAGAAAACGTAGTCATGAAGTATCACTACTATTGTCGTTTATCTTAATTATAATGTATGATACATCTTCCCCCAAATAAGTGGGTATCTTACACTAATGGATTGGGCAAGATTCGTTATTTGATATGTAAGTTTAAAGACCAATAAGCTTATATCCAATGTTTCTTCCAGGAAATTTTATTCGGGGGGTTTGTGGAGGCTCATGAAAATTATAAACAATTAATATTGACTGTAATGTGCTAAAAATAAAAAAAATAACAATAGACACTAATGTTACTTTAACAATATATTGCACTTCCTTAGTTAACCTAAAAATAACATCTTAGTGGTAGAGCGTTGGCGTAGCATTCGGGAGTCGTGGGTTCGATCCCAGCAGCCGACCATTTTGACTGAGGTTTTTCCAGAGTTTTTCCTCAGCCACACCAGGAAAATGCCGGCCTGAGCCTTAGATGCCTAAAGGCCACAAATAAAATTAAAACTCCAAATAATATGAACCATATTACAGAATATACTATTATATACGTATTTCAGTGTTAACATACTATTAACAAGTGTTAACATTAATTCTTTTGGGAGGACGGTTGGAAACCTCCCGGGGGACAAACTCCCCCGAAAACATGCCTGATAGAAACAGTGAATATATCCGTTGTGTATGCAATTAGTTTGATATACTTCCGTCATTGTGAGTAGCAATGTTCAATATGTTTTTGTGCAAAAATTTGCTTTTCTATTTCTTTTAATTACTGCAAAATGTCTCGTAGAATAAAATGTGTGGCATCTTCCCGGGATCCACTATAATTCATGAATTATCTGTTCCACAGATAAGTGTTCGATTATCCGTTTATCTGGATAATGTTTATTTATCCGTTTATCCGGATAATGTTCATTTATCCGTTTATCCGGATAATTATTCGGATAATGAAAATTATTCGAATAATCGGATTTCGAATATCCGAACAATGAATTGTTCGATTAATCGGATATCAAATTATCCGGATATTGACAGCCCTAGTTTTGACTAGCTTTTACTCTCATTTGTCTTATATAAGTCATTATAAATTCAGGTAGTACGTAAATACTAAGGTGATTTAACTCTACTTAAACGTTATTTGTTACGTTAGGCTTAAAAACTTTAATAAGCCCATAAGTGACCTATAGCATTAAATATGTTTGATTTTGGGTAACATGTAATGCACTTTTGAAAATTGTTTTATTTGTTCTGTGTTGCAAGTTTGGTTTTTTAATATATAATGTCTTCACAAGGCATATCTTCTCATCCTAAGAAATCCGCTAGTAAGATTTCTGATTCAGGTAATGACAGTGTATTGGATAGTAGCCATGGCAAGGAGAAAACCTAGAAAAGCATTCTCCTAGTTACAAACATAAGCCTAAGAATGCGGATAACTTGAATGATAAAGGCAAAAACAGTGCTTCTTTAAGTAATTTAAAGCGCGGTAAAAGACAGAATGATCAAGATAAATTAAATGAAGAAGACTTTATTGAATTTAAAAAAGTAATGTAAATAAATGACAATGAATATGTTATTTATTCGAATAGCAAATCTGAAATCTTCATCTAGTATTTCTAATTCTAATTCTCCAAGAAATTCTGACTTGGCTTCATCTTCTGTGACTAATCAGGATAAAGTTTACTTTAATGACTCCAACGAAATCAAATTACATGAACATAAATTCCAAGATAATAACGAGTCTGATTCAGCAAATATAATCAATTTAGTGGATCCCTCTTCTTTAGAGAATCAAGAAGCCATAGTGCTGCACAAAAGACCTCGTATCAGCTTAGTAATTACTGATGATTCCTCTCATAACCAGGACTTACAGAGTAGTTTGCCCTTTAAATGAACAAATATAGAAAAGGAAAATAAACTAGTACATGAAATAAAAAAGTTTCCTACTATTTTTTTAGGTGATTGCATTGTAATAGCGATAGGTCGTAAGTCCAATATTACAAGTCACAGTAAAATGCAGTTAAGTAACCAACTTAGAAAATTGAATGTCCAACTAAAGGACTTAGCAGTAATAGGGAAAATAAAATAAAATTGACGTTTACTAACCCTGTAATAGCTAACTTTTTGAGTAATCAAACTTTGTTAGACTTATTGGACTTTGATTTAAGAATACCTCAGTCACTTCTGTACAAACATGGCCTAGTGTATCCTTTAGAACTAGATATATCTGAGGAAGATATTCTCGAGGGTATCCAGAATGTAATGTAGTGAGAGCAATAAGAATGACCAAGGTTATTCATAACCCTGAAAAACGGTTCAAAGAGTCCCTACTAAACCTGTACATATTATATTCAAAAGTAACATGTTACCTTCACAACAAGTTATTCATTTTGAAAGACTACTTGTTAAACCCAAAATTAAGTCAGTTATTCAATGTAAAAATTGCTATCGAAATCATCCTACACATCTATGTAGAAGTAGACTCTTATGTTCTAAGTGTGGTAAGAATAAGCATCCTGAAGAATATCCTAATGTAGCCAACTGCATTAACTGCAAATTAAATCATTCATCCTTAGATATGAAATATTCCTATCGTGAAATTAGACGTGATTGTGTGTGAGAGACGTTGCTTATTTTGAGATTTCTTATAAACAGGCAATGAGAAAAGGCCACAACGATATCAAAAAAACATTTCTACAAGTTAAGAGACAAAACTAGCAAAAGTATTGTGAAGATATCAACCCCAAAACTATAATAAATAAAATTTGGAAAATATAAAAAAACACAAAAACCTGCTCCTAACAAAATTATCTCTTTAGACGAAAATGGGAAAAACAAATTTATAAATAAAATAACTTCCTCTAACTTACCACATGAAAGTATTTTTCCTGAGGAATAACTCATTATAACTCTTTTAACTCATTATCCAAACATACAGCTTCATTTTTACTCCAATCACTACCTATGAACTTAACATTATACATTCAACAAAAAATACTCTACCTGCTGAAGATGGAATTACTTATGGTATTATTAAACAATTGCCAACGTTAGCAACTTAAATATTAGCTAAAATATTTAATGATATTTTACAATCAGGAAATATACCGATTTGCTGGACTAACGATATTATCTTACCCTTATTAAAGAAGAAGACTAACGATATTATCTTATCCTAAAGAAGGTGACTCTTATAGATCAATAACATTTCATGCTTTGCCAAAATATCCGAAAAAGCCTTAATTAGAAGAATAGAATGGTATTGAGAAAGTGAAATAAGATTAACAAATGACATAATAGGTTTTAGAAAAAAAACTTCCACACAAAGAGGCTTATAAACTATATCTTTGGCTATTCAACATGCTTTTCTAAAACAGTAAACTGTATATGCTTCCTTTTTAGATGCCTTTAATGCTTATAATGAAACTAACATAACTATTACACTCAAAATTCTTCAACAGTTAAAAGCCCCACATTCAGTTCTATAGGGGTGTGGAATTTAATAAAGAAAAGAAAATTTAACATTTTACTTGGCAATAAATTTATTTAAGAATTGAAATGGTTTACTTCAAGAAAGTGTGTTGTCCTCGTTATTATATTCTGTATGCACGATTAAAAATACCGTCAGGAGAACTAAGTATACTTCTATACCGTCGGGAGAACTAATGTTACTTTCCTATATTAACCTGTAATTCGCTTTAGGAAATTCGAAAGATATATACAAACTCTTAATAATATTTTAGTTAAGTTAAATCTTAAAATTTCACAAAATAAATCTCACATTGTCATTTTTACAAAAAATAATACCCCTC
>JAGDQP010017094.1:18172-35672 GCA_022664845.1 Lepisma saccharinum
CATTGTCATTTTTACAAAAAATAATACCCCTCTATATCTCAAACATAAGAGATTAACTAATTTACCTAGCAGAAAACAAGTTAAATAATATCTGGTGTAGTAAAAAGTAATCCATTATTTTGCCAATAGGTGGCTTCAGTGATCTGTAGCTCGCGTTGTATAAGTCCGATCGGGTTCAACGAGATGGCGTTCAAACGATGAGATTGCGTACTACAAACACTGTTCAGATAGTTGTGATGAGTTGACTCAGTGTTGTGTGAGCGCGCGTCAAAATGGACACTAGCAAAGAGAAAATACGCTATATTTTACAGGTTTTCTTCGATAAAGGCGAAAATGCAAGCCAGGCGGCTGCAAATGTGAATAGTGTTTATGGTCCTGATACTGTAACATCCAATCACGCGCAATTTTGGTTTCGTCGATTCCGTGCTGGTAATTTTGACGTCAAAGATGTACCACGCACTGGAAGGCCAAGTGTCGAAAATGTCGATAAAATCATGGACATTGTCGCGTCCGACCGTCATGTAAGCACTGTTTCAATGGGTGCCACACGAGTTAACGCAAAAAAACCTCATGGACCGAATTTCCATCTGCGAATCGCTGCTGAATCGCAACAAAAGCGACCCATTTCTGAAGCGGTTGGTGACTGGTGATGAAAAGTGGATCACTTACGACAACATCACGCGAAAACGGTCGTGGTCGAAGCGCAGTGCGCCGGCGCAAACGGTGCCCAAGCCAGGATTGACGGCCAGGAAGGTTTTGCTGTGTGTTTGGTGGTATTGGCAGGGAATTATCTACTATGAGCTGCTCCCCTACGGCCAAACCCTTAACTCGGAACTATACTGTCAACAATTGTACCGTCTGAAGGCAGCAATCGCCCAGAAGCGGCCAGCTTTGGCCAATAGGAGAGGCATTGTGTTCCACCAGGACAACTCCAGGCCACACACATCGATAGTGACTCGCCAGAAGCTCCGGGAGCTTCGTTGGGAGGTTTTTATGCATCCACCCTATAGTCCGGATCTGGCACCGAGTGATTACCATCTGTTCCTGTCCATGGCGAACACGTTTGCTGGTGCAAAATTCGCTTCAAGAGAGGCTTGTGAACATCGACTGTCTCAATTTTTTGCCAATAGGGACAAGGGCTTCTATGAGAGAGGCATCATGATATTACCTTCCAAATGGCAACACGTTATCGATCAAAACGGCGCATATGTGACCTAAATCGGATCATTCTAACTATGGTAAGTCAAGCCTTCAATGTCATGCAAAAATAATGGATTACTTTTTACTACACCAGATATTTAGGCATTTAGTTCACAGATAAATTAACTGGAACTTAGAAGTAGAATGTATTCAGAATAAAGCAGACAAAATATATAATTTATTTGAAGTTATAGCAACTACAAAATGGGGGAGTGCTCCTAAAACTATGTTACTATTATACAAAGCTTTATTTCAATATTTATTAGACTATAATTTCTTAGCCTGCGATAATTTGACAGAAAAACAATTAGATCGTTTAAAAATTATATAAAGAAAATTAATTAGAAGATGTTTAATATTAATGAATAGTACACCCAAGTTATTTGTGTATTCAGAATCAAGCGTACTTCCAGTACGATCTAGAATTGACTAGATATCACATCCACATACTCAACATATTATGGATCATTTTCAAAATGTAAGAAACCGAAAAAAATAATATAAATAATTATAGAAACTATTGGTATAAAATCTATAAAGAATATTAAGAATAGAACAAATTATCATTACTAGAAAAACACCTATTTTTCCTTTACCTTTTAGATCTGCTTGTGACGTATTGAGACATCTATTTAAAATTTATTCATGTGAATGATTACTATAATAACTGGAAATTGTATTATCATATCTATTCTGATGCTTCTAAACAAGAAATTGGTACTGGTGTCGTAATATTTAAGTATGTTCCCATACTTAGATATGATGAACAAAACGCTCACCAAACAAATTCAGTAATTTTTCAGCTGAAATTTTTGGCATCTATCTTGCTCTTAACTATAGTCTTAAAATAAATATAAATAAAATCCTCATTTTAACAGACAATCTGCTGTTCTCGCCCTTAATGCAGAGGACAAAAAATATAAAGATTCTCCTTATATTATTAATTGATTATATATTTATAATCAATTAATTAAGTCAGGCAAACAAGTACATATTACCTGGATTCCTGGACATTCCTTCAATATTTATAATAATATAATGGACAGATTATCTCGAGAAATAGTAAATAGTAATGATATACTTAATCTCCAGGTTCACTGGGAAGATTTACTTTCTTAAGTCGGAAAGAAAATAAAAAATAATTGGTTAGAATGGATCCAATCTACTCCCGCATTTGCAAGGCATATACTGTAGATCACCCACATATTAATACACAATTAAACCTCCCTCAGTACTTTTCCATAAAATTAAATAGACACGCTATTGTTTTATTAATTAGACTTAGATCTAAACACACAACAGTACAGGAACATCTACATAAAATACAAATAGTTGACTTATTGTGACGGTTCAGATGAGCAAGTTATACAATCTTTAAACCATATATTTTTCCAATGTAAAAATATGATTTACAAAGAATTCCTCTAATTAAAACTTAACTAAAACTAGAATATCAGCTTCCGTTATCCATTAATTACTTGATCTGCAACCCACTCACCAACTATGTTACATTCTGTTATCTTGTTTGCGCAAAATCAGAAGAATTTTATATATTAAAAAAATCTAATTTACCTCAGATTTTATGCTTAAGCTTATAAGATTTTTAAAAATAAATACTCGTTTCTTCAGTCATGTCTGGTCATAATTATTTATATGAATCTGATTCTTTCATTATATTCTTGTCTCTATTGTGTCAAGAGTGCTTAAATAATGTCAATTTAGTCTTAATTTTTGTTTTATTAAAATAACTTAGTTGTATCTTTTATATTTTGTTATGAAATATATATTAAGATAATAATATCACCTAAGTTATTTTAAAAGTTGTATTAAAAAATCTGTACATTTAACATATACTCAACAAGTTAGATGTGTCAAATAGGATAATAAAAAAACTTTACTCTATTCTACAACAAAGAGAAATTTTAAGTTTATTGTTAGTTCTATCTAGGTAAATGAAGACACATGCGAATTTTATTAAACATTGAAGTTGTATCAAGAATATAATACATACAACCAGAAATTCATCGTTGAATTTGTGTTTTCCAATTATTTAAGTTAAAAAAATATAAAAAACTACCCCATTATACTGGTGTCATATGTAAAAATTAAAGATCACTAATATTCAATACATTTAAAATGGTGCAAGTGTTGAAAGAAGAATATTTCATCTTGTATAACAACGCCGTCACCACTTAAATATGGAAAATGTAAATGGATAGTTTTTCCAGTGAGGCTTGGACGCATTGTCGTTTAGTTACCAGCTAGTGAGCCCAACCTGACAGTTATGCGCAGTACTGCAAATCTGTCAGTCTTGCGGTAAGTTCTCAATGTATCACCTCACTGTGACGTGTATCCGATAGCTTGGTGCTTTTCATGTATCCCACTCCACGCCCACGCTGAGTGCCTCCGATTCATAGCTGTGTCGGTCAATCAAGTGATATTTTTTTTCATTTTTGCACAAACTAAATTCGCTTCGCTGCGCGTCCGGCCAATTTCAGCGGTACAGAACTATTGTCGCTACTATACCGGTTACGTGATTTTGTTAAAGCAAGAAGGCATTACGAAAATGTTATTTTACTGGATCCACCGAATATGATATTGAAGTCTAGTACCTACATACTTTGAACAGGAAATATACGAACTGTGTATACAAAAGTTTGAGTTTGCGATTTACGTCGAACAAATGAATAGCGCTAATTTACTGTAGTTAGATAAGATTCACAATCGGTTGCAGTTAGCATACAAGAAATTGAATAAAAAATAAAATAAAAAATCGATCCCTTCGAATTTGGTTCTGGAGGACAGTGTCAAGATGTGAATATTCGAGGGAACAGCATAATATTATGAACAAATGCAATTTCTTGCATACAGGGAGCAGAGTACACCCAAGTTTGTTGACTTATTTGGTAGTATTATTCCGCAATTAAATGTTAAACAACAAATAAGGATAAGGAGAGTGTATTGTTATAGAAAAAAATAGATTTTGTTTGATACTGGTTTAGGTATCTGGTGTAATAAATCGAAAACAAGTTCATCAAGACTAGAGAGAAGATGATGCAATAGAAGAAATACAAAAAAGAGTCAGAGGAAGGAACAGACGGAGAAAAAAGAATAAGAGAAACGGGGTATGGTACCTTCCCGGGTTTCAAGGTTTAAATTTAAGATAACAGAGATCGTCAGGAGGAATTTACTGATTTTTTGAGCGATGCCGAGATTTTACTGGATGTGCATTGTGGATGATATGGGTTGTGTACAGCCAAATTAGGGCTTTAGCAGGGTTTCTATGGATAGGAGTTATAGCAGAAACTCTTTAGAATTGTAGCTCTTGGGTTAAGTACAATTACACTTATGTTATTGTTGGGATGATTATTTAAGTAATATGTATTTCGAATATGACAATGATATGATTGTTGTTATTGCAATAATGCTTAATGTTCTATAACGATCAATATTGGATTCCTATTCAGATTGATAGTTGGTGGATATTGCGTATGAATAAAGACTGAGATATTTGGACATCGACTATTATTTAACTAACTACAAAACGAGGATGTTTTACGGAACCAACAAATGGCAAATAAAACAACGTTGATTAAGACGAAGTACTTTGGAAGATATGGCTACTACTACATCATTATTAAGAATGTGGACAGAACTATTTAAAGTGATAGAATATTTACAATGGTTAATTGATACAATATGGGAACTAAAAGATCAGACTTTTGCCAAGATACGACAATATATTATATATCAAGATCGCTTCAACTTTTATTTATTAAGGAGAGAACAAAACCAATCTCTTTTGCAATTTGTAGCAGTATTGAAAGTACAGGCAGATCTTTGTAACTTTGGTTCCAACTATCAAGCAAGATTAATAGAACAATTTATATTGAGTAGTGCCGATCTCAAACATCAGACAATATTACTGCAAAAACAGGATTTGACTTTGATTAAAGCAATGAATTTGTTATTTTGTCTACAAGAAGCTCAGACAAACTTTTAACACTAAACATACTTAAAACGCCTATGCAGAAAAGTCGAAATCGAAAGATAATTAACACATAAAACCATGGCGGTGAAACACAAGGAAAAATTCTTCTGAAAACTGCAGCTCATATCACATTCTACATTCTCAAAGTCCGAGCCAGTGCTCACGGGCAATGCAGAAGAAAAGAAAGAATCAGGCAACGCTTGCACATATATTAAATAAATACCACATCGCAACTTAGAAGAACGCAGAGAGAAAAAAAGAAAACGATAAAGAACCGGAACTTCAGCGATCAGCTCCCTTCAGAGCTACCTTGGTTTCAGTGGCCAGCATTAAGTTCATACTATCCTCACTCTTAACCAACCTCTTCTTCTAAATCACTTTTCCCTATTCACACACATCAATGAGCAAAGGAACGGTAACTAAACAACCAGGTGGGGCCCGAGCCTCCTACTCTGGCAACGCGGGCCGGAAAAACATCAACGACACTACGCGGAAATGAAAGTTCCATTCTGAGGCACTGTCTACATCTCACAAAACCACTACCGCAAATCTACACCAAGGGCCTACAATCATACCTCGTTCATCAAGCAACTAATACCTGACATAGTTTACCCACTGAACCCAAGGAGCTGTAAAGATACACGAGCGCTTTCGTGGAGGTTTCAAAGTTCAAATAATATCGTAATTTTCATAAAATTTAATCCGAATTCAAAAGGTTAAATGGATTTAGAAAACCTTTACACGCATTGGTAATTAACGCTGAGTAAATTCTGTGTGAAATTTCAGACCTCTTAAAGGTCACCGCATATCACTATGAAAAACACTGTGTATACTCCTTATGAACTACAAAATATTTTCCATGATAAATTATCAACGACTACATTCGAATAGGTTTCAGTTTTTATTAGTTTTCAAATAAATAAAAGTCATAAGCATAAGAAAGTCGAAACAGTGTAAAATTTACTTTTGTTGGTACGAACCAAAACTTTAAATAAAATAATATATTTAAACCGTTATGTAAATTTGTGTAAATATATTAAAATTTTTACATACCGTTGACAGATTAGGTTATGTTAAGTTTAATACTGTACAAAACTAAAGGATAAAACAAAATATTAACGTCTTCGCCGCTCGACGTACTGTACAATATTGAATGATAAAGCAAAATATAAATGTCTTCGCCACTCGACATACTTTAACGAGCTTTGGCATAACGTGTCTGTATAAAGAACACAAATAAAGCAACTTAATTTCTAGTTCCAAAAAGTTAGGTAATGAATTGAGCTACTTTCAAATGTTTATAATATCGTAGAGACCACATTTGTCGAAAATATTGAATAAAATTCCAATTACTGAAAACAGAAATTGCATCTATATGCTCATAGGCACTCAGGGAATACGTTTGTAGACTGTACGCAAGCATTTCTTCGAGACAAAAGTTTAACTTGCACTACCACTGTAAATCTTACAATATATGAGCAGTAGGCGTTGCTGTTACAAAGTCAAATTAAGTTTGTATTTTTAATAATTTTTACCATAAAATTAGGCTAAATTAGGTCCAGAAAACGACAATGTCAAGTGTATGACAGATTACGAGAAATCAGAAGAAAGAATAATAAAAATGTTTTTTAAAGACATTCATTTCTTAAACAATTCGTACTAGAAAGTAAAAAATAATTGTTTATGCATGACTAAAAAGAAAAGCATGGGGAACGAGAATTCAAGTATATATAAAGTGACTGTATATGAGAGAGCGCCGCATGCTTTTCTATTAAGTCATGCATAAACATTTTTTACATTTAGTACGAATTGTTTAAGAAAAGAATGTCTTTAAATAGCATTTTTATGATTTTTTTCTCAAGTTGTTCTGTGAGCCAAATCCTAAAGTGTTCGGCAACCAGCAAAATCCCATATCGTAGCTGGTTAGCATTTATTGTAGGATTCAGAAGTCTGTATTAAAAATATTAAAATATGCTTTTAAAACATAAATATATCGAAATATATGAAAGTAACAATGGAATATTGTATTGTCACCCCACTTGCGTCGCTGTGCAAAATTTCATTATTCTATGACGTCGGGAAATGAGTTAAATTAAAGTTGCAAGTTTTTAAAAAAATACAAACCATTGTGAACTAAAGAAAAGAATGTCAAAAGGCGCTGGGAGAAGGAAGAACTGAAATTCTCAACCGCAAGAAAGGAAAAAAAATATTTCAAGATCCAATGTACAGAAAGCTGCTTCGCCAAGAATTTGCATTTCAATAAAAAAACTGTTAATTTCAAATTCCGCTTCCAACTTAGGTTACTTAATTTCGTTCAAAAATAATAACCGTACCATTCTAGAACAATTTCGTCCCAACATAGCTACGAAGCAAAAGTTTACCGGGAGTATATAAACTACATATTAACCTAACGAAAGGACGATGCCCACCATCCATTTTAGCTCATCATATTGATATCACAGATTAGCAGCCAAAAGAAATTCATATTAATCAAAATTTAGATTGTTCACTTTCGAAATTAATAATTTTTTCTCACTGAAATTTTGTATTTCCAATCGTTAGTAGAAAATCACACAGTGACGAGAAATTGGTTTCCACTCACGAAGATTTTCGTTACGGAATTCAACTTATGGCGGATGAGGCATCTTTTGAAAATTTAGCATCAACCCACTTAAATTGAATTTTCACGTCGCATACCTGCTTGTCCGACGAAATCCAATTAACAAATCAGCTACCCACCCCACTCATCTCTGGGTTATGTGGAAAGATTAACAGAGCACTAGGGCTGTCAAACGGAATTAATTAAGAATTTATTACAGCCCTTATCGTTCTCACATCTTTATTAAGCTTACATGACTTATTGATCTACTCCTCCCCTCTATCGGCCAAAATTACTACGCAAAACAGGGAAGGGGGGAACAACGATAGGAAAAAATAGATAGCTGCTGAGCCTACAACGAAGAAAATTTTAGCAGACGACAGCATAAAAGAAACGGAAATAATACTTTCAAAGAATCAAAACAAGAAAAACTAGAAAAAGAAATAGATAAAGGATTAAATGATAAAATGTACTTTTATTCTATATCTGGGCCTGTGTCTAGCACTAGGACAAATGCACTAGAGACGACAGAAACATCATCCGAAAAGAGAGCAAAGCATTCATGCGCGAAAGTAAAGAAGAAACAAATGAAGATCAGAAACGAAAGACAAAAAACAGACGACAAACGGTAAAAGATATTAAACTAAAAATTTAGAGGAAAGCGGGAGTGATTGAAAGGCTGGCGAAAATGATGCACCCAGCGTTTCAAACGTAAACGTCAGAAAATGTAGCAGAATACCTTATAGTGCTCTGTGCATAAATGTGTTAGTGTGGTGAATTATTAATAATTTATATCACCGTTATATGCATCAAAAGATAAAGGAATATAAACGTTTATCACTACAATAAATACGCAATATTTTACGTAAACTATATAGAAATATGGCATAATACTGTACATCAAAGTTAATTTTGAAAATCTTAATTTATTAGTTCACAGTTATGTGTATGAAAATACAAAGTTAAATGTTTATCCCTGCAGTACATATTCAGTTTATTTGATATTACATATTTGACCTTAATTACATATTATTTTAAATATTTCATTAATTATAATTCTACATATTACATATTTATATACATATTTCGCAGTATGATATTACATAAAAATCTATATTCATGACCATTAGACAACTATGTATTTGTATTTATTTATTCAAGCAATGTTGCGTTGGTGATGGGATGTGGAAAGAAGTCTTCCAGGGTCTAGTTTCGAAGACTCCCATCATTAGCCTGATATGACAGAAAACCTCAGTCAGGATCACACCCAGGATCTCCCGATACGATTCCAACGTTCTACCAACTGATGGTATAAAAAAGCCCTATATTTCAATTCTACTCCCAATAATAATAATAATATAGATTAAACCATAGACCTCATTATGAGATCTATGATTAAACTATGTATAATATTATTAGAAGGTTCTACAATATTATTAGAATTTCAACGTAGGGGGGAGGGATACCCCAGATAGCATATTAAACTTTCAGCAAACTTGCTGGTTGACCGATGCTACACTTGTTACAAACTTGGAAAGCCAAATTTACTACAAACATTTGTAAGCCAAACTTGATACAAATTTTATTTTTAAAAATGTTGGTAGACCAACATCGAGCCTTAGTGAGAAAAGATTTCAGTCGGGAGTGTGATTTGAACTGACGACCTTCAGATTTGTTTGTTGTA
The DNA here is from genome assembly GCA_022664845.1 of Lepisma saccharinum. Lineage (NCBI taxonomy): Eukaryota > Metazoa > Arthropoda > Insecta > Zygentoma > Lepismatidae > Lepisma > Lepisma saccharinum. The sequence goes on from JAGDQP010017094.1 coordinate 27,647, forward strand.
CAACACTTTACCGTTACGCGGTATCAACTGAACTAAATATGATTTACTAGCTCATTTACGTTACGGAAAAAAGATAGAATGGGGGAGAGGGAAGGATAGAAGTGAAAGTTACGTTGAACAAAGCCGCAGTCAGTATATTTCGTGGGGGGTTTCCAAGGGACTCGGAGCACAGGGGAGGGGAGAGAAAATAAGAATTTCAGCATTTTGCTGAAACCTGACACCACAGAGTAAAGACATCAACTTCATTCAAGGTTGGAAGGGATCTTTCAAGTTTGGAAAATACACAAATAAAAAATACAAACTTCAAGTTGTCTTTCTTGCCGAAAGATGGAGTCGGAGAGTTGGAGAACTTGTAAAGCACCACCTAGTCGGTCAGGACTCAAGTCTACTAACCAACCTTTAACATTCTTCATAGTATATAGTTCTACATTGTATAACAGAAATGTTAGCTTTGTTTAAAGCAGGTGTTAAAATTGTGAGATGGTTTATTTTAATACTATATTCCTTCTACCTAATTATTTTACAATCAATATGGCATAAGTGTATTACAAACGATATGCACTCTTGGAGGGCTAAAGTCTCATGAAGTTAACTTCTTTGAAATTTTTGTTCACTTTGTACATTCTGATGAGGTTTTGTTTCTGGTCTGGATACATTTTTGAACGAGGACTTCGAATACATTTAACCTTGTATTGTTTCAAATTCAATAGATTAAGATAGTTTATATTTTGATAGGGACTGTGCTCTTTCACCTGAGGGTAATGAGATGTGTAATCAAGAGTTTCATTCCCCAACTAAGTCCAAACACTGTTGATATGATAATGAGTGAAGTAAAACAAGTCGATCAACGTGTCTTATTAGCTCATGGAACAAGAGATCAGTCCGCATAGCAGGGAACAGAGGTGATAATTTTGAAATTTTAAATGAACGCATGCGCGGTTTTGGTCATTTTCCTGTTAAAGGCAAAGAAATCTCCATACGTGCTAAAGCTGATGTCTTCAGACTTATGGCAGCTGAGTATTTTAAGGAACTTATTTCAATTTGCATTAACATTTGCTTAGTAATGTAGATCCACAATCTTGGGTCAGATTTAATTTTGAAAGCAGTAACATATCACAAGTAGCTTTGACTAGTTATCATGTACTAGACTGGTTTACGTTTCGTTACAGGGGGAATTTGTACAGTTAGTCCTGAAAACCAATCAGCGTCTTGCTTTTAACGTCTAATGGCGTTACACTTTCACTATTACATGAGGGAAAAGTAAACAGAAATATTATGCTCTTCAAGTTCAATTTTTCATAGAGAAGAAATCTGATTATGTATGTTTTAGATTGATTACAATTTCAATCACTACTAGGTTACAAAAAATTACAAATGAAGACAGCAAAAGGCAGTAGAAGACAGCGTAAGTTAATTCGTAAGTATACTTTTAACAAGTTCAAACTTTCGGTTCATACACAATTTTAATTATTTGTTATCTTCCGTGTAACACAATCACTTTTATTAAGCACATGTTCACTATGTGGTTCTGCATTAGCGTCTTTCTCAATTAACTTTCTCATTACTTCATCCAGTTTGAGTAAAAGTAAATTGCGAAGAAAATATTTAAATAATTCCACACTATCAAAATGATCATGATTTGAAAGATAGACATGATATGAAAAAATTCAAAGGATCCATTACCAGTCTATATGTGCGTCTCCTCAAAGACCTTACTTCATCTTCAAATCGTGTAACACAACGCTGTCTCTGTCGATTACGTACATTATAGAAACACTCAGCACACAATAAAGGACAATTGTTTTTATATTCCCAATTTTCCATAGCTTCCAAAATATACTGATCATCAATCCTGGAATTCCCACATTCACAAGAATTTTCAGTTTCACTAGAATACATAGTGTAAGATGAAACTTCACTGATTTGGACAACAACATCAGTTTCCTCAGCAATAAAAGCACAATATCCTTCATCACTGTCTGAATTAAATTCTACCTCCAAGCTTGAGGTAGATGTACTGCGGTAAATAACGGGATAATTCTCTGCCCAGGGTCCATCGCCATCATCCTCACTAGGATTCCCATAAAATCGCATGATAGTTTAGAAACGTCCAATATCATAGCTAGAGAACAACTGCACATTTTTTTGTTAAATAACTTACATGTCATGACCTACTTTCTAAGTAACAAGATTCAGCTTGCTCCGCCACCACCTGTTATCATCAAATAATGGCTAGAAACAAGTTCTAGCACTTTTCCAAGCATCAAAGGGTGGGAAACAACATGTTCTATCTTGCTCCGCGTCGTTCAATACAAGGTCACTTCAAAGAAAAAATCCTCTGAACACCTGCGTGAATATTCAACTTAAATGACAACATTTTGTAAAAATTACTTGCCGAAACACGCTCCAAGCATTGAAACAAGCTTCTTAGCCCTCCCTCGAGCACTGCAAATACAAAACAACAAAAACCCTGCGTTGACTTTATTCTCCATTCAAGCGTTTTGTGTTTTGTTCTATCTTGCTCCGCGTCGACCCAATGTCGATTTCAAAGAAGAAAAAGAATCTGTGTACACCTGAATAGCTAAATTCTTAGAAGAACCTTAGCCTGTTGTAACACGATCCTGAGCATCAAAAGAAGGGAAACAAGTCGTGGAAGAGCTTCGCTCCCCCAAATGGCGGGTACATGGCAACGACGGCAGCAATCGGGTGTGCTGCGACTGTCCTGGCGAAAGTAACAGGTGTATAGTGACTATATCTGCGTCCACGGATGTGCGGCAACTGTAGTCCGTGCACGGAATGGCAGCAGTTATAGCGGTCCAGTCAAGGGAACGACGACAGCAAAAGCTTCGGCTGTGTCAGCATCAACACTTGCGTTGCATCTGCGTTAGCGGTAACAGTGGTCCGGCCACGGGAACGGCGGTGACAACGTGTGTGCGGTAAAAGCGGTCCGGCCATGGTAACGGTCAGTAACGACAGCGGCAACGGCAGCGCTGTACACCATTTGTCTCCGTGATTAAGAAATTTGTTTGAAATCCCGACATATCATTCTCTGAAAAAATGATGAATAAATATTTCCTTACATTAGAAACATGAAAGTCCAAAATTTAAGTTAGATATGCTAATATCTAGTCTAGGTTAGGTTAACACCTCTACTGAAAGGCGCGGAAAAATAAAAAATCAACAATTTATTTCATATTCAGATAATTCAATTTGTAGCTATACTATACGTTCGAAAACCTTAGGTGATCTTCCTCCATCTCTAATAACATGCCTTAACAACCTCAAAATCGTATAAACAATAAAAAATAGCTAAAGGTAAAGTACCCCAAAGAGTTATCCACCTTTTATAGGTGCGGTGGGCAAGCGTTAAATCCACAATTTCATTCAGTCATTCATTACATCATCAAATCGATATTAAACACTACTATCTAGCAAAACTTAGGTTAATTCTACATATAAAGATTTATAATGAACTTCCAATAGGTCTGAAAGGGAGTGGGACAACAAGAAAGCTTCAATTACAGGACGCTGTACTCAAAACAGGAGCACAAACCTCTCCTCATGTGACGTCAAAAACCTCAATCCTATATAATACCACTAATATCAAAAGTTCCACGATGTTACACATCTACTACTCTCTGCTTTGACATAGATATTTGTTCTCGGTTATTCTTGGTATGTGGGAAACGAAAAGTTGTTTCCCGTTTAAAATTCGCAATAAAAATACATTCACATTCTATTCAATCTGGATTTTAACGGTTGCCTACCATAAATCCGTCCAGCCATAAACAAGGAGCACTTAAAGATATCTGCTTGTGAATTTAGATTTCTTGACTCCTCACGCCTATTTACCTATTTTGTTGTACCAAGTTCTTTCCAATCTTTCAACTTTTACAGCAGAAACAAGCAAACATGAAAGACCATATCTCCGGGGACTGGTTTGTCCGGGCGATAAAGAAGATAAAGATTGAGGAGAAGATGTCTCGTTTCAACTTTAAAAATATTTCCGACCGTTTCTTGCAGAATTCGGTGTTTTTATAAACTGAAAGATATGTTGTTATTGCAGATTCAAAGAAAAGCGAAATAACCCGGTATTGATAAATGTTTATCTCACTAACAACAAATAGAATTTCTAACTTTTCTAATTGTCCTCAGTTCTTTCATTAGGGGAATATAGTAGTAAAGTGAATTTCTCTACAGAATAAAATTCAAGTTTCCACGTTAGTCTTTCAGTAAAAGTTTGTATCTTCATATAAAGGTCAATCGCCTAACAACTGTGTTCACATTTATGAGAAATCGATGTTGTATATGTTCAGTTGTGTGTCTGACACTATGAGTGTAGTTTTGTTCGGCGCATGTGGTTGCAAATCAAATAAATCTTTCTCCCTGGACGCAGGTAAAAGTCAACCTAATAAAATTTAGGGCAAGTATCTAACAATGCATGTAATAATCGTTTATGTATAAAGTTAACCTAAAAATAATTCTTACCCATATATAAAAGCTATTAAAAGAAATCAAGTAACGCAAGCAAAGTTCGCAGCGTTCACACACATATAACGCATGCAAAAGCGATTGCCAGATGAAAAGTACCCTGTATAGTTTTCGTACGATCCTAGTAGTAACACTACTATGCAATCGTGATGGCATACCTTCATATCAAATTTAATTTCTCTATCTCGAACGGTGCGGAAAATATTTTTGGGCTGCCATTTTGAATCCAAGATGGTGACTTTTTCAAAATGTAATATTTTTCTAAACTACTCTTGATAATACACCTTTTGTGTCTCTAGTTCAAACGGTGTGGAAAATAGATAATGGGGTCCGCCATTTTGGATCCAAAATAACATCTTTGGAGACACTTTTTAATATTTTCGTAACCTACTAATGATGACATACCGTCATTCCAAATTTAGTTTTTCTAGCTCCAACCCTTTAGACTGTATATTCTATAGATATTGGTGGCCATTATGGATCCAAGATGGCATCTTTGGAGACATTTTATAATATTTTCCTAACCGGTAAATAATGATGTACTGTCGTACTAACTTTTGTTATTCTAGCTCCAGCCGTTTAGGCTTGGTATTCTAGGGAAATTTCGTTTTGGCAGCCATTTTGGATCCAAGATGGCAACCTTTTCAACATATTTTATTAATCTACTAGTGATTATGTAGCTTCGTACTAAATTTCGTTTTTCTAGCTTCAGCTGTTTAGTCTGTATATTCTTTGAAATTTTACGTTTGGCGGCAATTTTGAATGTCGGAATTCTTTCTTTACCTACTTATCATCCTCCACCTTCATGCAAAATTTCATGTTTCTAGCTTATTCTGAACACCCCTTACAATATGATGAGTGAGTGAGTCAGTTAACCTAAAATACGCAAGTTCAGGGGGCCGCAACACGAATATGCTTTAAGCTACGAATATGAAATTTTGCACACCTGCACATATTTGACATCTCCTTAACTCTGAACGCTCATATTTCTATCTTTAACATCTTTTTTCTTACGGGGCCCCGAAATCGCCGATTTCGCCATAAACTCTTGTTCCTGTATAACATGATTCTGGCAGTGCTGACGTCTTGTGACGCGGATAACGTGGCTGCACGCACTGCCGTGTATGTTGATAAGTATTAGATTTAGAACTAGGGTATTTTAGGAACATTTCTAATAAAGATCTGAATTGAGTCCAATTTATTTTATTTTATTGCCATTTTCATAAATAAATATTTTTTGGAAGACCAGTTTCTTGTTCCGAATCTATTATGATACATGGGATGTACCTTGTAAAGAGATCTCCAGCAGTGTCCCAGTACTGTGCGAAAGATCATTGCGTGATCTCTTGTTAAAGATCTGCTTTTACACTGTGGAAGAGTACTTACAAAGTGATCTGAATACAGCTTCTAGGTAAGCGACCTTTTTTTTTTTTTTTTTTTTTTTTGTATTTTTAAAGTATCTTGTAAATCAATGTACGAATGTAACAAATGTATCTGGCTTCCACGTAAATGGCAGGATATTTCTTTGGCCTTTCTTCACATAAGGTTTCATGTAAATCATTGTCTTAAGTATATGTAAATAAGCAATTAATGTATCAGTAATCAAATTTCATGCGAATAATTATGTCTTATGTATATGTAAATAAGTAATTAATGTATCAGTAATCAAATTAGTAAATACCTATATTTGCAATAAAAAATTGACATGTTCTATACCAATGGCAATAGCCATTATATTGGTCTCTGAGAGCAATAAATTTCTATTCTATAATTTGGTGGCGATTTGTGAATGAGTGAACGTCCAGTCTAATAAGGAAAGTTTATTGCCATTTTGTGGATAGTGAGTTTTTTTTAGCTGAGTTCATAAGGTATAAATCGTTTTTATCGGCCCATTCCTCTAAAACTATTCCAAGGTGTCTGAAGTATCATCGCCTAATAGTCTAAGGTGTGTGCATTGAAGTCACCAGTACAAATAGCTTGGAATGGGATTTTTCTGGTAAGGTCAAGTTCCGCTACGGTTATTGTTTTTTTTTTAAATAGGAGAAGGATGAATATAGATATTTACTGTTGATATGGTAAAATTGGCAAATTTGGATCTAATTTCAGTAACTTCTACTTTTTTGTTTGATCAAATTGATATTTTCATCAATAATTATATTTTGAAAGGGAACTCTTTCTTGTATGTACCTAGGTATATACCTGAGTTAATTACATCCTGATTATTGAAGTGTTTTACTAAGTTGTAACCTCGGATTCGATAGGGATCTTTGTTTTTTAGTTGTAATTCTGATAAACAAAGAAAATTCGGCTTCTCCTCTGCTATTAAATTTAGTAGACGAAGTAATTTGGTATTGTAGCACTGAATATTCCATTGAATTAGTTTACCCATAATTGTAAAAGTGATTTTTGGGGGGTACTGAATTGATTTATGATAAAAGTTACTTGAAATTTAAAGCAGAAGAAAGTAAGAAATCTCGATCTCTTTTTTATTATTTTTTATGTATTTAACTGAGGGTCAAGATCTTCAATGTCGTGTCTTAAATCCAGACCTTGTTGAGTTTGTTCTCCACTATTAAGGAGAATGCATTAAGGTTGCGCTATAAATGAATTATTATGTAGCTGTGCCATATGTAGTGCCATTGTAGTTGGACCAATAATTCTTTTTTGTTAGAAAGACTATTTCGAAGTTTGAGAAGATATCTGCTGCTCTGGGGATTTGCATTTGATCACTTTTAGTACCGGTATTATCAGTTTCATTATTAGTTCTTGTACTTATCAAGTCGTTTTCGGACTTTCCAGATGTAGAAGAGTAACTGGAAGTAGTAGTAACATTGGTATTACTTTGATTCTGATGATCTTGCAAGGTACAGCCTGTGTGAAGATCACATATATAAAAAAAAAACGAAAAACATGGGGGAGAGACCTAACTTTGCCCGAGTTATTGGAGGAATAGCTTTCCAACAACCTATGTAACCATGGGATCTTATGGGATGTGAGTACTTGGGGTAGATCTGCAGTGTGATCTGGAATTATGAAGTTATCAGTGGAAAGAGTTATGTCTTTTGGATTAAGAGTGTAATTGGTCATGTTTCCTCTAGTTAAGACTGCGGTTAATTGCGGATAATTTCTAGAGATTTTTTAAATAGCTTTGAGTAAGATATTCCGAAGTGAGCGATCTCCCACTCCGTCTCCCTTCTGTACTGCTTATAGGGACATTTTGGATCCAAAAAATGAGTGGGATGATATCAATGACAGTTCTTACATTGGATCACTGATCTTACCTTAGCAGTAATAGAGTGTGGTTCTAAATTATAACTATTTGAGAGAGTATTGAGTTATTTAGAAAAACAAGATGAACTAATTTGGTAGATACTCGTTGAATAGCTCTATCACGAGGATGAATGGCTTTAGTCATTCTAATTGCTCTGATTACTTTATATTGTGGGTCAATTCCAGCCAATATATCTTCTTCTGACAAGTCAGGATCTATCGGGAATACAATACCATGCTTATACATTAAGTACTGTGGTAGACC
>JAGDQP010017095.1:1554-21099 GCA_022664845.1 Lepisma saccharinum
TGTTTTGTAACAACTAAGCTCTAATATAGCGTTATTCTCGTATTTTCGGGTTTCAAAAGTATCTTAAAGACTAGTTTTCTGCTTAAAATCATGTTTGAATATCTCTTTCATAGTGCTTACCCTTAAATAAGAGGACTTCATTCTCTAAGTTTCACATCAATTAGTCCTTTTCGTGTTTAATTAAAGTTCTTTCTACTTCAAATGTTACTTTTCTCCCTATATATTGACTGGAAGAAGTCCCTTCCTGATAACAAACACCGAAATAGTTGTAATTTCATCTGAGAAGTCGGCTTTAGGCACATATAATCATGTTTGTGCTATAGATTACCACTAAATAATTCTTTTCCAAGGGTAAAATACAGTGTAAGAGTCATTTCTAGTTACATTATCTGTTAAATAAGTTCTCCAAAGTGATAGTTTGAAGTTTAATTCATTCTTTTCCTATTTCAAAAGAGGTCCTTTCTCCTAAAAGCGCCAATGAATACCTATGTGAAGCAGGAAATAGCCTTCAAAACAGTTGCTAATCGAGTAAATTATTCTTAAACATGCGTGACAGAAGACGTATTATATAGGTTTCCATTGCAAAGAACAATAAACACCTTGTATTAGGTTAAAATCAGATTTCAAATATGGTCCAGATGCGTCTCGTATGCTATTCAAGGAATAATCAGCCTGTATTAACGTAGAATATCTTAAAAGCAGCGTGTATAATTCTGTTACATAGTTTTTGCATGTCTTCTGAGACAATATATATCTAATATTTCAACTTAAAATAGATTTCTACAGTTCTTTGTACACTTTCGGTACGCTAACTAGCTCACAAATAGCGATATTGTAGTAATTTCGACTTTAAAATCTTAAGAAACATCTCAAAAGTAAAATATTACGAAAACTTTTGCTTACAAATGCATTAATCACATATCATACAGTTCTTTGTGCACAATAAATGCACTCCTAGTGTTCAAATTATTCGAGAATTGGTACTAATGCAGTAATTTCGGTTTATATTGACTCAAGTCGCACGGTTCTACATGTAAAATATGTATATTTCATCGTCTCAGGACTTCAAATCATTCATTTATACAAATAGAGGTGTGAAAACAAGCAAAAAACAGTTCTTATGCAGAATAATCACATCTCTGGAGTAGAAATTAATCATAAAAGATGATAGTATTATACTAAATTCTTCTTATACAGATGTCAAAACACAAGGCAGCAATTCCATTACAGGATGCGTAAGTATCTATAATATTTATCCTAACTATGAAATATATTTCGTATGAAACCTCACCGTTTCCTCTACTTAAATATTCAGGAAGAGTTCGTATAAAAATCACGCATTTTTTTTTCTTGCCATCTAGTTGAAAACAACAACAGAAAAGGTTTCTACTTCCTTGAATCTTCTCTAACACTGCGAAAATTAAAACGATATTTGACGCGTGCCTCAACAGATGCCACAACAACAATTAATGTCTGGACAGACACACTTATTATCTCTCCCAGTTGGCACAACCAAACTTCCGGTTCTCACGGTCGTAAACCTTCACGTTCCTCTGTTAGGTCAAGGGGGTGAACCAAGGGCCCAAAGGTGAACTCCGTAATGTCCAAAACATGTCAGTTTTGTCAAAATAATGGCCTACATACATCAATATTGCACCAGGTGCTTCCGTTTCGGTGGGAGGGGCTCGGACAATCCAAGAACTCACTACTGTTTGATGATTAATTACCTCCATCCATTTATTAGAAAGAGGAGAGAGGTAACAGATGCCTTCCTTCGTCTCAAAATTTCAAAACAGAAGAAGAAGATAGTATAAAAAAGTTTTCTCTATATCGGCCAGCTGTTTTGCCTTCTTTCCAAACACTTCATTTAAACCCAGTATCGTTCAACACTGGCGTTGTGGTCTTGGAAGCAGCACTGAGAAAGACAACCCGGGTTCGAGTCTTAGTGTCTGTCATCCTGACGGACGATTTCGACATATCCAGCGTATGTCTTCTTGATTTGTTATCGAATTCATCTTACGACAGGATAACACAACAATATTAATTTCTAATGAGTGATCGCTATAGGGTGTTCATAAAATAATTGACATTTATCTGAATTATAAAATAAAAATTAAATACAAGTAATTGCATGATTAAAACAATGAAAATATAAGATGTTGAAGGCAATATGTACATCAAATGACTGAAAACTTGATAGGAAATTGATTGTTGAGTATTTCATGTTTGATACTATTAACTAATGCATATAGTATACACTGTATGGACAAAAAAGTGGTACCATATTGATCATTGATTATTTATCATATTATTATCGTCGGCTACTGTATAAATCATAGTTATTACTATAATGTAAGGTAAAATGCTAATTTCTGCAACATTTGATGTAACGTAGACGGTAAACGTTTACAGAAAAGCCTTCTTTAAGAAAATTGGATTAACGCAGTCAACGCATGTAACGCACACAATGCAAGCGGGTATGAAAAGGCGCCCTAAGAAAATCCTGAGAAATCCCGGAGTATAAAATAAAATTGCTTTGCTTTTGGCAAGGTTTAATTTATAAAATCCGTGGAAATTGTTGGACTACTGTATTCAGACATGTAGTTATTGTAATCTAGGAGGAGGAGGGGGGACAGAAATGGAGGAAGCTAAGCCTGCGGTTAAACAAAAAAGTATCTGGCACTTTTCCGATTATTTCATTGTTAAACTGAAGTATTATAAAGAAATGAAAATGGTCTGATATTTGAGGTATATCAAGCTAATTGTAGGATGGCAACGGACCTAAATTTAAGCAATATAGTATAAGTAAATCTGCAAAAACAGACAGAACTTTTGGAGTTATCCGTTTTTCCTGAGAAATCCCGGAGTATACTACTGTACTGTATATTTTAAACTATTTCTTTGCTCAGGAAGAGCAAATAAAATCTCTTCTGATCTCAGAATTTATTACGATAAGGTTAGTCATATTTCTATTACTTGGAAATTAAATTTAGTTGGTAATTTTAGTTTTTTAGTATAACTTACCTTCACAGATATTGTATTTTTAATTGAATGTTGTTGGTTATATTTATTATTTTCTAACAGAGCCTAGTAATCGATTATCATTTTAAAGAAACTGTCAGGATCTTGTGAAAATTTACGTAGCTGAATGAATGCATTAAACTTAACAAATTACTTATTTGTTGGTAATACAATAAACGAAGAATGGTTGATTTTGATTTATTCTGTGCTCTTAGTGGGTATTTTGGAAGAGAAACTAATAGGGATAAGAAAATTACGGATATTATCAAGGTTAATTTGAAACGATACGATGTATTGCATGAAAAGTTGGAAGGCGAAAGTACTCTTTGGGATCACACTGCTCATCTTCTTTACCACCCTGTCCTAAAGACAATAATTGAGTCCAGTTCAATTCAACATATTTGGATCAAATGCTACGATCACGACCAGCTGAATTTTCTACTTTGATCTGCTGTCAAACACAATGGCCTATAAATAGTACTAGGAAGAAATTTATCAATGTTACATCGATTAACACTTTTCATAGTTACAATAAGATTGTTCATAAAGCAATTCCATCCAGATTGCTTGTTTAATCCAACAAGCCACGTCAAATTAAAGTGGTAAATATTTAGTGAGTGAATTACGTCTTCAGGGTGCCTACAGTGTTTGAGTTCATTGACAACGTGTGACAATGTGTCTCACAAATGTGTGAATACGGAGGAGGGTTAATGCGCAATAAGGCATACACTGCGGCAACTGCTGGGTCTTTGCATTGCATTCGTTATTTGTGTTTCAGCAATAGCTTCTGACTTAGAAATAATCACAGAGTAACGGGGCACAAGATGATAGGCCTGTAGAAAAATGTAATTACCAGCAGTTCACAATCCTTTAAGTACACAATACAATGGGAGTGTACGTATTATACTACTTACAGATATTTCGAACCTAAAAATATCAGGGTTGTTCTTTTATTTGAAAAATCATAGTCACTATTGTAGAGTGTTTTTTTTTAAAAAAGTGCAATTATATTTTCAACATTACAACATATTTTATCACAACCTTGAAGAGAAACACACGTTTATAGTGTTAAAATACCCTGTGGTGTTTGGCAGTAAGCACACTAATTTTAGATGAGAACAGGAAAAGGTGACACAAATTAGTTTGGGTAAGTTGGTATACCTGTGGATAAATGTTTTTGTCATAAGTCTTTGAAACTTTCTTTTAGAAAAAATAGTTTCTTTCTTCTTTCTTTTGGTAGTCTTCCGGTAGTTCTAACTATAAATGTTGTCGGAACGAATATGTACTAAAAATTTGTGCCAAAAATATTAATATATAAATAAACTATAAAGAAGAAATTTAAAAAATCTTGAAAAGTCCTATGTCCAGTGGTCAGAGAGTTGACAACATAGAGATCAGAGAAAAAATCAGAAGAAAAATGGGATATTCTTTTCGCTTACTGAAGCACTGCATATCTTCTTTACCATCTGCAATTGATATGTTCATTCACGTGAAATACACAAACATGATGTATGCATAGCATAATAAAGTGACAAAAACTATTATATTCCCGTAAAAGGCACGAAGAAAGTCACACAATCTCAATAAACTTTTGAAGTGAAGATTATAATTCAACGATACTTTAATAAAATCTTATCAGAGTGCAGCGCCCGAAGACAACACCACGTAATTAGATTTTTAGTTTATTACATTTAACTGTCCTGTCTGCTAATAGAACGGTCTTTACTCTTCATTGAGATTACGAGTAAAAGCTCGGGAGAAACAGAAGTGTTGCGTGATAAATTCAGCGATCTATTCTTTTGTTTTTCTGCCTCTTTTTTAATTGTGCTTAATATCTGTCTGAAAACTTTGTTACTAGTGATTCTACAATTTAAATTCATAATTAATATAACTGGCCCTGTTCCGGGGTATGATATTCCAGAATCAGAGACAATGAAAACACAAGAAAAACAGTTATACGTATATAGAACTAGCAGAGCTGAATTCCAATCGTATAATAAAATAAAATTTGACGAGATGATCGACCAAGTACGTGAAAAATTAAGCGACAGAATATACACTTTCAGGAGCCTTAGAACTTAGACAGTCGGGATAGGAATTACTCTATTAATTTCTCCAGGATAACGCTAGCATGCAATTTGGTTAATATGTAAGAATATTTATTTTACTAAGAAATTTGTCTTTTAATCTGGTCTATTTCTCGGTTAAGTAGGAGGTCAATGAATCTATACTGAATTTGTCGGCGATAATAGTCTCTAAAGCATGTTTTCCTGAGTAAATACGAACCAAGCTTTTTTCTCTCTGAATTAATATAACGTCAGATATATAAATATAACAGAAATGTCAGTAATTTAAAGAATTTGCATATCCGAGCAGTTTATCTGAAGGACGTCTCTCGGGCTTTTACTTACGGTACCATGCCGCGATTCGCCTCGTCAACTCGTACCTTGCGCTCATTTGACTATGAATTACAACGTCTGAATGTCCGCATTAATATATTCGTTTAATAATTCGAAGCTAGAATTTATTTATTATATAACTAGACTAACGCGGCTAAGAAAAAAGATCTCTTTCATTAGGAACCTCTCTTGTACATTTTACACAGGATCATTTTCCTGTTAGCCACGACAATTCTTTTTAGTTTCTTTCTTGTTTAAATGTTATATACCTGCGGACGGAAAGAGACCTTTCTCTCTTTATATATATATATATATATATATATATATATATATATATATATATACACTTCTTTAGTATTCGGAGAACCCTTCCCGAACTTCTGTCTGGGCTGCAGTGAAAGTTTAAATTACTTATCCCACTTCGCAATGAAGTTCCCCTCGAAACTATTTTAGAAGAACGAAAATTACCGGAATGAAAACACTTTGCAAATTGCTGAAAAACTTAAATATAAGATCCCCGTGAAGCGGGCGTGGATAGATTGCCTTCACTTACATCCACCTGCATCGCTATACCTCCCTGTGGGGTCTCTCGGGGAAATGGTCTGTGTCACAATGACATCAAAGAATAAGATAGAGAGAGAGCTTCTCTCCCAAATGAAGTAGTCTTCCTGCGGACCCTGTGAATAATTATCCTTTTAGATAGATAACGTGGATTCCTAGGGGTTATTGAACCACCTAGGTGGATTTTTAGCCTTATGGGCTACTTTCATCCTATGTGAGTTAACTTGTTTTGAGTGGTGGAGTTTACGTCGATTGTCGGAGCAGGAATTCGTTACTCTAATCCGGATTTAAGTTATTATTATTCTAATAACGTGGGGTTATGGCCCTAGTTGCTACTGTAGTTGAGAGACAATTTGTTTGAGCTTAATTGTTTTACTTGAGTGATTAAGGTAAAAGGTGAGGAAGGGTGGGAGGTTGGAATTGGGATTGTGATGCCGATGTTTGTTATCGTGGTTTGTTTGTTAGGTGATCTGCTCGTGTTACTCTCATCGTCTTCTCGTACTGGTCATTGGAGGCTAATTTGAATATTATATTTGAAGATTTTACATATTATTTAAGGTCTTTAGTTTGTAGTTCGCTGTTTATAGTCCGTTTATATTCTGTTTAAGAGTTCCTGATAGGATATGTTATGTTTTTTGTGTGGCTGCTTCATTTCTTTAGGAAGGTGTAGGTTTAAAAAATTATTTTCAGTTACCCTGGTAATATAGACCGTTTTGCCCTTTTCTATGTATTCTTCCAATTTTGGGATTTTGGTTTGATTATACAGTTCTTGTTTGATTGCTTGCCACATTCGGTAGGATAAGCGAATAAAGTACTCGTATATTTCGAATTTGAGAAGAGGTTGAATGTTTGTTTCGTTGTGGTATAATTGATCCGAACAAAAACACCAGAGGTGCAATAAGTGCAGCCAAGTTCTTTAGCCCTAGAAAGGTGTGAAATGGGAGACGGATGAGCCAAGTTCCTTGGTGACAGCATGTAAGAGGAACAAAGGAACTTCGCGCGAGTTGGCAAGGTTCATGATCCTCAAGCTATAAGGGTGGTGGGGAGCCTAAAACCCACTACGTCCACCGCGACCAACCCTAAGGCTGTTGCCAGCTCGCGCCAAGTTCCTTTGTTCCTGTTATATGCTGTCGCCAAGGAACTTGGCTCATCCGTCTCCCATTTCACACCTTTTTAGGGCTAAAGAACTTGGCTCCACTTTTTGCACCTCTGGTGTTTTTGTTCGGATTTCACAGCTTTTTGTAGGTCGCGACCGAGTCGTATATATACTGGGTTCGCTTCGCTGGGTGTGCTGCCCCAGAATTCCGTGTGCGCCCCAACTTCAAATTTTTCTGACTACGCCCCCTTTATTTTAATCAGACTTTCTGGGGGCAGCGCCCCATGCGGTGCAGACCTTTTCCCATATCACCTCGGGGGCTGCACCCTCATAGCGGTGATTTGATCGATTTATTGAAACATTTTCGTGATGGTACACCTTCATACCAAATTTCGTTTCTCTAGCTTCAGTGGTTTGGAAAATGGTATTTGGGCGGCTATGTTGAATTAAAGAAAGCGATTTTTAAAAAGTTTTCTTACATTGCCGTTACCTACTTGTGATGGTAGACCTTCATACCAAATTTCGTTTCTATAGCTCGAATGGTGTGGAAAAAGTTTTTGTGCGGCCATTTTGATCCAAGTTAACAACTTTTTCAAAAATGTAAATTATTCCTAAACTACTCTTGTTAATACACCTTTATGCTAAATTTTGTATCTCTAGTTCAAACGTTCTGGAAAATGGATTATGAAGTCAGCCATTTTGGATTCAAAATGATGTCTTTGCAGATATTTTGTAATCTACTAGTGATGATATACCGTCATACTTCGAAATTTCATATTCCAATTTTTAACATCTTTTTTCTTACAGAACCTCAAAATCGCTGATTTCGCAATAAACTCTTGTTCCTGTATAGCATGCTGATGTTTTGTGACATGCGGAACTCGGCTGCATGCACTGCCGTGCGTGTTGATACTCCCCTCGATTCGCTCGCGTCGCTGCGCCAAGAATCCCACGGCAGGCCGCGCATCGAACTTGAGGAGTTTGGAGGAACTGCGTCCTTTTATCACAACCAGAATCTGCAGGGCACTGCGCCTCATGATGCAGATATTCCCTCATACTCCAGAGCGCTGCGTCCGAATGGGGAAACTTCCACATTCTACTTGTATAACATGCTCCTGGCAGTGCTAACGTTTGTGACGAGTAAAATTTGGTGGGACACGCAGGAGTATTGGAAGTTGGCGCGAGAACTAGGCTCATCCATATTCCATTTCACCACTTTTTAAGGTTGAAGGAGTTGACTGGACAGTTTGCACCCCTGGTGCTTTTGCTCGTATTTCGCAGCTTTTTACACTTGTGTAATTTATATGCTCGCTTCGCCTCATTGGGGCGCTGCCCCCAGAATTCCAAGATGGCCCCTTTATCGCAATCAGGCTCCCGCTGGGAACTGCACCCTAGTAGGGGAGACGAGCCGAATTTATTCTAACCTACTCGTAATGGTACACCTTCATACCAAATTTCGTTTCTCTAGCTGCAGTCGTTATAAAGTGGGGCTTAGGCGGGCATTTTGGATAAAAGATGGACACATTTTTAACGTTTTCTTATATTTTCGTGACATACTCGGGATAATACACTGTCATACCAAATTTCATTTCTCTATCTCGAACGATGTGAAAAATGGTATTTCAGCTGCCATTTTGAATCAAAGATGGTGACTTTTTTAAAACGTTGTTATGTTTTCCTAAACTACTTTTGATAATACATCATTATGCCAAATTTCGTATCTCTGGCTCAAGCAGTGTGAAAAATTGATTTATGACGTCCGCTATTTTGGATCCAAGATGACATCTTTAGAGATATTTTGTAATATTTTCATAATCTACTAATAATATTGTACTGTCAAACTAAATTTCGTTATTCTAGCGCCAGCAGCTTAGGCTGTGTGTTCTTTAAAATTTTAGGGTCGGCGGCCATTTTGAATCCAAGATGGCGACCTTTTCAATTTTTTAAAAAGTTTTCTTAATTTGCTATTAATGATGTAGTTTCATACCAAATTTCACTGTTCTATCTTTAGTCGTTTAGGCTGTGTATTCTTTGAAATTTTAGGTTTGGCGGCCATTTTGAATCCAAGATGGCGACCTTTTCAAAATGTCGGAATTTTTCCTTTATCTACTTATCATCCTCTACCTTCATACCAAATTTCATGTTTCTAGCTTACTCCAAACACCCTAAACAATATGATGAGTGAGTGAGTGAGTCAGTCAGTGAGTGAGTGAGTCAGTTAGCTTAAAATGTGCAATTTCAGGGGTCCACAACTAGAACATAGTTTGAGATACGAATATGAAATTTTGTACATCTGCACATATTTACCATATCTCCTTAACGGGAAAAGCTCATATTCCTATCTTTAACATCTTTTTCCTTACGGGGCCAACAAATCGTCGATTTTGCCATAAACTATTGTTCCTGTATAACATGTTTCTGGCAGTGCTGACGTTTTCTAACGTGAAGAACTTGGCTCATGCACTGCCGTGCATGTTGATATCCATATGTGATTATTGCTCTGAAGATGGAGAGATAGAGTCTATTCTTAACAGTTGACGTTGTGTCGGAGAACGGGATGGATTTTAGTGAAACAAGTGCCTTGAGACCGGATCTACGTACATGTTGTTTGTGGTTAAATGTTAATCGTTTGTACAGAGTGAAGCCCAGATAGGTTGCTGTGTTGTTGGGTCTGATTGCAGTATTGTTTATTGTTATTTCCTTGATCTTATTTCTGGTGGTTCCAGTCCCGGATGGGTAGAAGATAATAAATTGCCTTTTCTTTTAATTTAAGATTAATTTACAAGTTTTGCACCAGTTTGTAAATTTACGTTCTATTGATTGAAGGTTTTATCAGTTGCTCTTTCTTTATATAGTCACCGGAACAAACCATCACTACGTTTAAATTAGAATTTTCCCGCACTAAATTTATCCAATAGAATTTGAAAGCACTAAGCAGCGCGGGAAAAGCTTGGTCGTTGGAACACGACTCTTCTTGAACAACGACCAAGTGTTTAACAAAAAAAAAAGGTTCTCCTGTGAACGAAAAAAAAGATGTGGAAGAGAAATACAAAGTTACTGACATGATAAAATACAAGGATACACACATATGATACAATTACAATTTGCATACATTGGATTATTCATACTAATCTTGCGCAAGATCACACACACACAATCATACTTTATATATTAAATTAATTACAATGAAATTAGTCAGGAGGAAATTACTCTCTTACAACGAAGGAAGAGAAATGGTCCCAAACATGTATTGTTTTGTCATGTTTAACAACAGGTTCTACAAATTAATGTTGTCAAGTAAAAACGAAACTTCGAACTAGAAATGTATTCATATATAATAGCTGCCATATTCATTCATTCTCGAATTCTTATATCTATCAGAAAGTAGACATGTGTAAATAATATTTTAATGTTATTTTTAAATGATGTTAAAAATATGTCGAAAATTATGTTATAAGGTTAATTTTGTTCATAAAATTTCCATTATATTTTCATAGGAAGGAGACATTCATTAGACAACCCTGTTCCAGGACCTTTTTAAATTGACTGACTCGTTTTTGTACTATGACCAAAAATATTAGTACATTGTCTAACTGTTCCTCTTCCCCTTAATGTTGAAAAACTCGCGTTATAGTCCATTACCATACTAATTCTATACATTTCTGAACTTGTAGAATATATTCATTTTAACTAAATCTTATGTATGGTAACAGTTAAGAAACGGAAAAAAATGTTCTTAACGTAACCGGGCCTCGAACAACCCGAACTCGTTGCAGTGGCTATTGTATAGAAGACCTGTCTGAAAAGTATCCAACCTTATCTTTTTCTGAGGAAAGCAGTGAACGTTGGATGGTAATACTGCACACATTGGCAAAGGTATCCTTCATTCCAGTGCTCTCAACGGGTCGGATCGGCTCAACCCGACCCAACTCGTGCCTCGAGAAAGTCTGACCCGACCCGAGTAAGTTTGACCCGACCCGTGACCCGGCTCAGGTTGACCCGAGCTGCTACGAGTTCGGAAATAATTTCACTCCTTTGCTTTATGAAATTGGTGGCAAGAGAGTCAGAGTAGTCGAGAACTGTAACTGGAAAATGCTGAATGTGTCTGGTATTTTGACTGTTAATATAAGCAGTGTGCGAATTAAGAAATTTTCACACAGCGAGTGGTCCAGAGACCACCAATTCCTGGCCAAAATTATGAGGGTCAAGAGGGGTATGAGGGTTCTTATAATTAAGTTTCCTGATAATAAGACAATGTAAAAATATATATGAAAATTCAGTTTTAATGGCACGTTTGCATACAAATAACTCTACTTATTATTCAGAGTCCGTTCCAGCAGAAGTGGGTTCTGAGCGTGGTTTCATAAGGTAAAGAACATCTGGGAGTAGCGCTCTTCTTTCTCTATGCTGGGACATAGGCTGACGGATGGTCGAGATGAATGGGTCGGAGGTGACTAAAAGACGGAGCAACACATCTGTCATCATTCCGTGTCGCGAACCATGTAGAACCGTGAATAATTCTTTATGTAAAGTTTATGGATATCATATGCCAATTTTCGAAACTTATCTGGATCGATATCTAGCCCCGATGAAAGCGCCTGCAATTACACAGCACATTTGGGGATGAGGTCCTTGTTAAGGCCTGTTATGGGACTACATATTGGGCGTTTTGGAAGAATCTCCAAGTTGTGTTCACATCATTCGAAGTTCCGTTTCTTCCTTGTTTGGGTTCATCAACAATAAGCCCCAACTGGGCCTTCGTGTGTCTTTGGTTCTCTTCTTTCCTTTTCTTCATAGTCAGTTGGTCCTCTTTCCGTACCTTTCACCCTTTCAAGTCCAACCTGTACGCCACATGAAGCAGCCACTGCATGAACCTAATCCATACGTGTAGTGTGGACAGTCCAAACTCGAAGGATGCAGGATTTTGATGTTTCTGCTTGCTGCTCTGCATGTAGTCATTCATTTGTTTTGGTGTTGCACAACATAAATAACATATTTGAGCAGATTTTGTATGTGTTACAGCATTACATATCTTGCCATCCACCACCGTCAAATGGAGACTGTGCTGAACTTTGAAAGCCATGTTTGCAAGCGTGATCTCGCTTGGTACAAGGGATATAATTCTGTCTTCAACAACCACTACAACAATATGATTTGGGTACTGGGGATACTACAACAATAGTCATGTGTCAAACAATGTATAAAAGTTGTTTCTCCTCAATTGTAAAATCACTTGAGGCATTTTATGTGTAAATGATGGTTATATTGGGTTTAGCAAGCTTCAGTACTCAGCAGTCACTTAACATGCACTACTAATACAGTATATTTTTTGTGACAAATTATCTTACAAGTCATGCATGTAACGTACAAAAGGCAAAAACGGGCAAACATCGTTCGGGATTGAAGTAACATTTTACTAAAAACACAGAAGTTGAAAGCACTTGCTACAAATTATAACACTACATGTACATACACAAGCTATGGAATTATTTATAATTTCTTTATATCACAAAACAAAATTATTAAATATTATTTTATAAATATTTCACCTACATGTAAAAAACCAGATAAAATAATGAATACTGATATTATAAAAACAGATCCTCAAACATGGAGACGATAGAATTTTCTTTGCCAATTAGAACTTACACTCTTTATAACTCAACAAAAGTAAATGAAGCACACTGTCAACCTCTCACTTTAGAGGTTGGTGTCAGTCTACGTGGTGCGAAAAAGTTTGTATCGTGAGGGTTTGTAAATTTTTTGAACCATCTCACATTGCGCCACGCACTCCGTGACCCTTGCAACATAAATAATTTTCTGACAGATTCTCCAGATTTTAGGGGTCTCTGGACAGTAGTAATACTCCCCTAATTCTTACCATTTTACATGTTGCCAACTCATGTAAAAACTTAAAAAATATTAACATTTTCTAGTGTTGTCATTTAATTAAATTAACAAAAATCACTAGATTTAGTTAGAAAGTTATCAATGGTTATTTTAAATTATAGGATTAATTTTGACGTATTCACTGTTAGGTGTTATTCACAGTGCTGAGAGAAATAATTTACTCTTTTTTAATAATATAGAATGTTACTTACAAGATATTTTCCTTCGTCTTCTCTTAACGAACCATTTTCACTTAGTACTGATAAAAGGATTAAGTAGGACAACTAATGGTCTTTTAACTTTAAAGCTATCGAACCTAGAATGTTATTCTCGGTTTCGTTTCATCTGATCTCCTTTCAATTAAAAATTTTCACTTTCTCGAATTATATGACGTGTGTTGCAACCTCCTTTCCGACTAACGTAAGAAATAACTAGGTCAACTACGGAGTAGAAATCGGAAGCTCCCCTTTAAATTTTCCCGCCACAGGTAATAGCGGTACTTGACTTCCTTTTAGGTTGCTGACCTCTTTTCTAGGTCTAACTGTTTGACCTTCTAACGAAAGTATGTTTGTAGGTCAGACGCAACCTCAATTCATTCTCTTTCACCATTATTTTGATATTCTTGGGATTTTGTATGTCATAATGTAATGAATATTATTCTTGTAACCTAACGGAAGTTTATTTTAGATGACTTACAAAGCTCTTTTAGGCCATTATTTTTCGGACGTTTCGTGTACGGTTACCACATGATTTTTATAGATCATAGCCTACAGACCTAACCTTTTTCATATCTTATAATGTTTATGGAATCATTTTAGGTGATAACGTTTTTAATAGAATATTGTTTTAGATTTTTCTTTGCAGAGAACATGGAAGCATGTATTTAATTTTTTGGCAGCGCTTTGAAGCAGATGTTTAAATTTTGTGAAAACTGATTGTCGCGTGACAATCTAAGAGTACAGCTTTCCCTAACAGAAGATGATTATACATGCCAACTCTATGATATGTCCCTTTAGATGTGAAAGAAATAAAAAGTTCCTTAAATAATCTTGACCTATGGTATTACAGAGACGAGGCAAGATAGGAATTGAATTATTATTTTAATATCAGTACAGAAGGGCTACATTTAACAGATAAGTATATTTTAATTAAATATAGACTTTGGTGAATAGTTATAATTTTATTATTTTTTCAGAATCATAAACAGATACTAATGCTTTTACCAGCACCACAGTTGTCGCTGTCGTTGCCGGACCGCGCGCGCGTTAACGTTGCCGACCTCTGTTACTGTACACGTTACCTATATTGCCAAACTTACTACCACTCCATTGCCCATCATTATTGTTAGCGTAAACACGCATACATTATCGTCACATACTTCATGCTAGCGTGATTTGATATTTCTCCTGTTACAGTTTTACATGTCTGCTTTTAATATTTACGAGGAGATGACATTGAGTTAAATTTATTATAGAATAAAATTTATTTATAGGAGTCGTTAACTGACAGCGCAGCTTTTAGTGACATGCACGGAGATCGCTGGCAAAAGTATTTGTCTCCTCTTTCATTTTTGCTCGTAGATTTAATTGTACTGTATCAAATTTATTAGTAGGATATCAGATATATTAGTAGAACATTACATTTATTTACAGGATATCAGATTAATTTGTGGAAGGAATCATCGTTTTAGGGACTCCATGAATACTTGAACATTGCCATCTATGAAGAGAGGACACATCCTGTGATTAATATGGAGATCACTTACATGAGTATTTATTTCATCTTGTGCTCCGGATCATACGTAGAACGCCTTAGCTTTTGTCATGAATGTAGGCTGTACGTATCACGTGATCATCCAGCACCAAAGGTGCGAAAAAAAGAAAAAATCCCTCCCATTTCTTGACCTTCTTCATAGAAGTTTCCCGATCATCGTTAGCCTTGATTCAAAGTAACTGTTTTTCCCTTATTAAAGTAGGTTGACCTGCATTGTCATGGTAGAACATTCTTTAACTGTCTCTCACATTTTAAATGTTCGCTGATCTTCTTCTCGTATAACGGACCTTCTTTTATTTTAATGCTTCTGGCGGAATTCAAGAAAATTTTAGAACTCTAAAGGAAATCAATGTGCTATAAAGGAGATACTAGAACATTCCTTTTTGATGATCTTTTATTTTTTGGTGGAATCCTAGTAAGTGGGTTGACTTTTATTTCTGTCTAGAGGTGAAATTCCAGAAATTTCTTGAACAGCCTGCAAAGTAGGTCATAGTCTTATTATAAATTGTAAACCTTAGCCTTGTAATGTTCATAACACAGAAGACTAGTGAAAATGTTTTAGTTAAACAGCATCGTCGTCTTCTTTGACACCCTCTTGTGGATGTAGATTAAAATGGGTAAATCAGCCTTGTATAGTGAAATCAAATCGTTATTGGAATACTAAGGATATGCTTATACTTTCCTATACTTTCATATGTATTTTGGATGAAAGAGGAAAGTAAACATGCATGTAAGGGATATTTATTTTTTGGTTTGCATTAAGTGAAGAGAACTGTTTACAATTTTTAAATTATAGCGTATATCGAGTATTATTAATCCTAAAAATATTGATAATCCAATTAATTTATATGAACATACCAATTTAAAATCCAATCCTCTAAAAGGAAACTTTGAATATGGACATCGTTTCCTTTTAGGGAAAATAATAGTGGAATTAAGTGAAGAATTATTAATAAAGGACAGATTCAATCTTTCTAACTAAATATAATTGAAGAGTACTTTTACGAATTTGTGAAATTTATATATGAGTTTGTGAAACTTGATGAAATTTATTAAAAGACAGAATTATCAGTACATGCAAAAACTGAACGCATTACATTATTCTTATTAAAATTTAATGATGAAGCTTATAATGTTATAAATCCATCTAAAAGTGATAGTGTGTTCCCATTAAACATTGATCGTAAGACACCGATTATTTCAACAGTAGTGGTAAGCTTTTATTACTTACAGATACTTCTATTTCACTTTATCATGAGTTTACAAACCTTCTGTAAAATTTCTTTTAAAACAGTTTTGTTTTGTAGACGCTTAACATTGACAGATATTGAATATAACCTTTTCTACTAAATGGGTTGAAAGTTATATTAATTCTTTAATAATATTGAATAGGAATTATACAACTAATTCTCAGCAAGAATTAAAACTTTTCTCTATTGCTGATTCCTCGAGTAAGGAAAATTTTATTGACTTAAATTTATTTTTCCCACATTAATTTCAATAATGAATTTTTAGTAAGAAAATTCTTATAAAATAAGTTATAATGTTAATGAAACTTTTTCTTCTAAAACTGTTAGAAAATTTAATATTCCGTTTCATTGCTGAGCGATTAATATTATTGAAAAAGTTTGTATTTGAGAACATATCGATAATTGGATTTTTTATTTCGCTTTTAATATATGCAACTTGCTTTCACAAAATTCCTAATCACTGAATAGATGTCTTAGCTGAGAATTTGAATAAACATGTGTATATTAATTTTTGTACGATTATACTTGAAACGAAATGTCTCTTCCTAGTATTTTATGTGGATTAATAATGTTTATTTAAGAGAATATAAAAATTGTGATCAATTTTGTGTTATGATTGTTGAACACACTTCCTGAAACTTCCTTCAACGTAATTAGGAGCGGTAAAAAGAAACTAATCGTGAAGACACATTATATGATTTGAAGGAAACTTTAGGAATTGAACGTGAAAGAAACATAACGGAGCGGAGCCTATTGAATTTTATTATTTTATACTACTATATATTAGATAAATTATTTAAAATACAATTTATTTAAAAGAGAATTCCATTTAATGTTGTACTTTTAGTTTAAATATTACTCATTAGTATATACAGGATGGTAGGTTACGGACCGACAAACTTCGGGAGGTGATAGTACAGTGAAAAATAAAGAAAAAAAGCTGAGACAACAGGGGGGAAATTCCGAGGCGTTACGGAGCTACAGCCTGCCGAAAGCGTGGGAAAATGAACTTCAGAGCGGATTATTGCGAAGACGAGAAATCGGAGAGTAGGCGGTTGAGAGTAAATTAGAGGAAGTCACACCAGGGCTATCCAAAAATGCATATTGGAAAATGCTACAAGCAGGGCGCAAGGGATTCCCCAAAGGAAGTAGGGGATTCCCAGTCTTCCAAGTGAAGATGGGTCGAAAGGACCACAAATGGGATGAGTTGTCAACAGGTAACAATAATTCATTGCCGGCACATTGATTTCTCAACGAGAATTATTGTTATGACCATTTTTATAAAATAATGCGTGGTTGCATATTGGACAGCGGTGATAATTAAAGACAGTCCACGAGCGTTTGACTTATTTATTAGCAATGAGAGAGACTAGAAGTATCCAGTCGGATGGTGGTGAGTACGCATCTCAACAGCTGCAGTGTAGTAAAAAAGACGTCCTCGTTGGTCGAGTGGTCAGTGCTATCAGGTGTCCGTGATGTCACAGCAGTCTTGCATCGAAGCACGCCTGGAAAAGAATCAGGTGTATGATTAAAGCGTAACAGCATGCAAAGGATGGACGGAGGGTATTAGTTAATGAAGAGGCACGTTCGGCTGGTTAGTAGAAAGAACTCAATGTAATAGAGCAACCAAAGAAGGATGACATGGAAGAGAGAGAACAAACACGCGTGTGTACGAGACATCATGTGTAAACCGATGCAAAGCAAAAAGTAAGTTTTCCATACGATGTCACAAGCTTAAATAGTTCAATTCGTCTATTCTACACAAGCAAACAAAATACGTGCAAGAGAATGTTGAATCCTAGCTAAGTCGGAACGTACTAACATGTATCTATTGCAATGCAAAATGTACCTATAGTAGAATACTGGAAAAAAGGTATTTGTACATTCTAACAACTCTGATTTGGAACTCGACTATGGGACTTTGGATGTTTTGCGTGCTAGTTTGTACGAACGCTGTATTGTGTATTCTCCAGTGTATGAGTATTGACGCTCGTTAGCCTGTGTCAACCACCAGTGGTATCTTGGTCAAGAGGGCGGATTCGACTGCGATTGCAACTCTGTCCGTTGCAAGAGTGTAAACGGAGAGGGTCAGATTATAGTTGAAAATGCAGAATTTGTCATTAGGACGTTATTTGTATGTGATGGAGTGTCAATGCCAAATCATCGTCTCGTCACCTAGCCCGAAATTAAAGACTGTGGTCGCTACCCTTCTCTCCCCTGATTATGCATTAGATTGATTCATATATGGTAGTTTATGTACTAGAATTTCCTATACCCATCCACATTTCTGTGTAGGTCCTGAAATCCGCTCCAACGCGAAGCAGACCAAATACAATTCCACTCCTGGGGTCTCGTGCTTGACTGAATTGTTATACGAGTTATAAACGAGCTGGTGCGCATGTAAAAACGAGACCTACAATATGTGGTCAAGTTGGCTCCGAATGACTGCTTTCAGGAGACCCGGACGGAAGTTGAACTTGTGACCGGAACACGAAGCGTACACACTAACCTCTCGGTCAGTTCGAGTCATTGTGATCGTTAATGAATTCCAACACCTCTAACTTATTTCTGTAGGATATTGCCAAGTGTTTCTTCCAACAGCATACTGAGCTACACATTGCTACATACACTCACTACATTCTCCCATTGCTGTGGACGGCAATGGCCACAACTCCATCTACAAAGTTACTCCTGGACGTTTACGACGCAGCTAGAATTCGTCATGGCTGTTAACGCATTTTTTCTTGTGTAGAATAGACAGAATGAACTATTTAAGCTTGTGACATCGTATGGAAAACTTACTTTTTGCTTTGCATCGGTTTACACTTGATGTCTCGTACACACGCGTGTTTGTTCTCTCTCTTCCATATCATCCTTCTTTGGCTGCTCTATTACATTGCGTTCTTTCTACTAACCAGCCGAACGTGCCTCTTCATTAACTAATACCCTCCGTCCATCCTTTGCATGCTGTTACGCTTTAATCATACACCTGATTCTTTTCCAGGCGTGCTTCGATGCAAGACTGCTGTGACATCACGGACGCCTGATAGCACTGACCACTCGACCAACGAGGACGTCTTTTTTACTACACTGCAGCTGTTGAGATGCGTACTCACCACCATCCGACTGGATACTTCTAGTCTCTCTCATTGCTATTAAATAAGTCAAACGCTCGTGGACTGTCTTTAATTATCACCGCTGTCCAATATGCAACCACGCATTATTTTATAAAAATGGTCATAGCATTAATTCTCGTTGAGAAATCGATGTGCCGGCAATGAATTATTGTTACCTGTTGACAACTCATCCTATTTGTGGTCCTTTCGACCCATCTTCACATGGAAGACTTTCTGGGGATCCCCTACTTCCTTTGGGGAATCCCTTGCGCCCTGCTTGTAGCATTTTCCAATATGCATTTTTGGATAGCCCTGGTGTGACTTCCTCTAATTTACTCTCAACCGCCTACTCTCCGATTTCTCGTCTTCGCAATAATCCGCTCTGAAATTCATTTTTCCCACGCTTTCGGCAGGCTGTAGCTCCGTAACGCCTCGGAATT
>JAGDQP010017095.1:21199-35748 GCA_022664845.1 Lepisma saccharinum
ATCAGTTCTTTAAAATATTTATTAAATTAGGTAAATAATCATAAATATTTGCTAGTTATTATGAGATCTTTAAGAAATAGACATTTATTTATTTATGATTTCAGAAATATGTTTTACATTTTTATAATAGTGAATTTATTTCACAAATAATTCCTCCTATTATTAAACTAAAATTTCCAGTAAAAACTTTAGTATATTCACTAAATATAGACATATTAGTATAGTATATTATAGACATACAAGTTCTTATAATTTCGTTTAATGAATTTTCTATAATTGAAGTGATATTAGTTTAATATTTCATTGTATGGTAAAACACCTATGTGAAATGGTAAAATTAAGACTGTTAAAATACGTGTACAAGGCTAACTGAAAATTTTCAGGGATTATCATAGAGTAGTTTAATAGGTTATACTAAAAATCATATTGCTGTATTAATTGGATAAGTTTGAAGTTGATACATTATTCTTTATAAAGTTATTGAAAAGAGTGTCATGGATTCTTAAGTGAATTCAATTAAAGAATTAAAAATGTAAATGAATGACGCAGCTTGTCCTACGCTCAATGCATAAAACTTTAATACTAATGTAAAAAGTTATACTTGTCGTATGGTTAAAGAAGTGAATGTTTACAACATGTGAAAATATCTGAAACTCCAATATTTGGAAAAGTTACAATCTTTGAAAGTACTACCTAATTTGATAAAATAAAATAATATTTTTCCTGTTGTACATAGATTAGTGTATTTTATCATGCAATTGAAATAAATAATTTTCTAATAGTGCATACTTTTTTATTTCTTTAGCGCGTATGATAATACTTTAGAGAAATATATGTAGATATATTTTATTTTATTAGTAGAAACTACTTTTCAGTAAAATTTGAATGAAGATTTACTTTTTAAATAAAAATATTAAACATGAAATTTTTCTTTAAGTAAAAGTAATTAACTCAAATTTTGCTGAAGTAAAAATAAAAATAAATTTTTATTAATTAAATATATATAACTTAATACTTTGTGTTTGTTATTAAACTTTTTGTAATTAAAATATTTAACTAAAATATATAGAAACTCGTATTCTGAAATTAATATTAAACTTTAGTTTAATTTAAATAAACAGCTTGTACAAAATTTCATTGAGTACAATCTAATTAAAGAAAACAACTTTCAAAAACTTGTCGCTAACTAAAAATATTTATCTAAAACAAAAATAGTTTATAGTAAAATATGTTTAAAATATTTACCTAAAATACTTTCTACTTGTTATTTATTCTTTTTAACCAAAATATTTACTTATAAAATTATATAACTAAAATAATATACATTTAAAAGCTTTCTTCAAATAAAATAAGTTATACTAGGTTATACTAAGTTTTGCTTAATTAAAATATTTAACAAAGATACTTTATATTTCTTATTAAACTATTAATTTACTAAAACATTTACTGAGAAACTTTATATTAGTAAAATAATTAAGTTAAAGAATATATAGAAATAAATTAAGATATATTAACTTTTGTTTAATTTAAATATTTAAAAAAATATTTTTTAATTATTATTAAACTGTTTAACTAAAACATTTACTGAAAAAGCTATTACAAGTAAAATAATTAAATGTTATGTATGAAAAAAATATATTTAATTTTGTTTTATTTAAATAAAATACTCTGTACTTAATATTAAATATTTTGTTTTCAAAATATTTACTGATAAAATTTTAATGAAAAATAGTTAATGAACTTTTATGTTTGGAATAAAAAACATTGTATTAAGTTTTGTTTTAATAAAATATTTAGCA
Source organism: Lepisma saccharinum (assembly GCA_022664845.1). Lineage (NCBI taxonomy): Eukaryota > Metazoa > Arthropoda > Insecta > Zygentoma > Lepismatidae > Lepisma > Lepisma saccharinum. The sequence continues at coordinate 22,999 of JAGDQP010017095.1, forward strand.
AAAATACTTTGTACATCAAAGAAAATGTTAAATCTTTTACATATAATTACTATATAAGAGGTGCTGCATCTGCACATATAGTTTAGTCAATGGGAGTAAAAATTCAACCGTGAAATTTTTATCCCCCACGTCGGTTTTCCTTATCTTCAAAGAAACATCCTTTATTTTTTCATATAATTACTATGTAAGAGATGCAGCATCTGCACATATAGTCTGGTCAATGGGGGTAAGTCAACTGTGAAATTTTTACCCCCACGTCGATTTTCCTTATCTTCAAAGAAACATCTTGTATTTTTCATATAAGTACTATGTAAGAGATGCTGCATCTGCACATATAGTTTGGTCAATGGGGGGGGAGTTAAAATTCAACCGTGAAATTTTTACCGCCCACATCGGTTTTCCTTATCTTCAAAGAGACATCTTGTATTTTTCATATAATTACTGTGTAAGAGATGCTGCATCTGCAGATATAGTTTGGTCAGTGGGGGGTTAAAATTGAAGCGTGAAATTTTTACCCGCCCCACGTCGTTTTTTCTTAACTTCCAAGAAACATTGTATATTTTTACATAGAATTTCTATATTGGATATTCTGCATCTCTAAATCAATTTTGGTTTATGGGCGGTAAATATTCAACCGTGAAACTTTTACACCCAAGTCGGTTTTTGTTAACGCCCAAGAAACATTGCATATTTTTACATAGAACTACAATAGAAGAGATTCTGCTTCTGTACATATAGTTTGGTGTATGGGAGGAAAAAATTCACCCGTGAAATTTTGACCCCTCACGTCTGTTTTCCTTAACTTCACACAAACATTGCCTATTTTTTACATATGATTACTAAATAACTACTATATACAACATCTACACATATAGTTTGGTCAATGAAGGTAAAAATTCACCCGTGAAATTTATACCCCCGCATCGGTTTTCGTTAACTTTAAAGAGACCTTGTACGTATCTTTTTCGAAACACCGTTTTTTCAAAACAAAGTAAAACAAAATATACCCTTTAAGCACTAGAGTTTAGAACTTCAGTTGATAGGGAATTAGTTTTTTTCGGAGAAACTATAATGGATTTATCGAAAAAAAGTGTTTTAGGCGACAGTTTTAATATATTGAGGAGCGCATTGCAATGCACGAACGACGCAAATTCTGTATACTTCTCAGCACATGAAACTATGTCAGACTTCCAATTTTCAAGATTTCTGTATTTTTGCCAGTTATGTCCATTTCCAGCTCACTTCTGCTTGGCGTTTTGTGTTACAAAGTAGTGTAGAGAAAACTTTCAGAACTACAAGCAAATCTAGCGCCTAAACTGCGAGTCCTAGATGAAAAATGGAAATGACCTTTCTTGTAGATTATTTTGTGTTTATTGGTTTTTGTAATAGGATATTTTGCTCTAAAATACTTTTCAAACGAGACATTTATAAAATTGCTTTGTCGCTCTTTTTCCAAGATAGCGGATTTTCCCGAAGGAATTGAGTTATGTTTTTTTAATATAACTAGTTCTACCTTTCTACACATCTAAACCAAAAAATATTAGTTTTGGATTTATTTCTAACTCTGGCATGTTTCTGTTTCTCGTTGCTTCTATATTGAGAAGGGTAAAACGAAAGTATAGATTTGCATCGGTGAAATGTATTTAGTATTTCTTTGTAGTATATTATGTATTTAGTATCCGTTTAGTATTTGTTATGTTTACTATACACTGCTATAAAACCTATTTGTGAAGTTGTTGTTTGGTTGTTAAACTTGTGACAGGGTTGAGTAAACTCACTTTTGAAGTGAGCGCAGCTAAACTCAAGCTCAACCTTCAAAATCTGAGCAAAGCTCAAACTCACGCTCACCTTATGTAAGCTTACGCTCAGAAATGCAAAGGTATGTACTCGGCCTAAACTGAGATACTTGAAAGCCAGAAAAGGATAAAAATAAATTGATATTAAAGAGTGAAAAGTATGTGACTGGGCCGGGGATTAAACCCGGGACCTTTGGGTGTGGCGCAATTGGTAGCGCATTGGGACGGTAACCCAAAGGTCCCGGGTTCGATCCCCGATCCAGTCACATGCTTTTCACTCTTTAATATGAATTGTATCTGTACCTACAGAGGCTTGATGTACAGATAAAATCGGAAGTTTTCTCCATTTCAACTTTGGATAAACTTTATACGTTTATTTTTAAACATATATATTGTTCATAGACGAGTTGCAAACTCCTGTTAAAAAACTGCCATCAAAATCATAGAGAGTTCATTTTCAGAAGCAATTGCTTCTGGACATTTTATCAGTTAACCGAATGAGCAGGGATGATAGAAATTCTTTCGCACAGCTGAAAAATCTTGCCAATGCGGCACTGGACGGCAGGAGCGTATTGTGTTTAATGTGCATTTCTTAATACTCGGTCAGTCTTTACCTATTCCAGCGTTGTAACTGTGGCTGTATCAACTAGTGCTCTATATTAGGAACTGAAGATGTGGCATCCTCCTACGAATTGAGAATGTCTTCGAAATCGAAGCTTTCATTTGGCACAGGTCTCACTTCAAACTGAGGATTTCCATTTTTGAATTTTTTCTCTTCTTCGGCTTCTTCCAAAATTCCTTATATTGCTTCTCCAGCCTTTTGTGCATTCTTTATCCACTTCAATTTAAACCTGGGGTGAAGGCTTTATTGCATATATATAAAACAGAGAATTCAACATACTGGTGTGAACAGGAGAACTGGGCTTCGGGTCTCACAGTACAAATACGATAGACATTATCAAACCTGGGATACCGTTTCAGTCGTTAGAGACATCGGGTAGGTCGTATGTTTCTTGCAATACTTACCTCAAACACTGTAAAAGCACAACTCGTGGCAGAAGATTAGAAGGATTCCCTCAAACATGGAAAAACAAAACTGTTCTCTGATAAAGCAAGACAACCACACACAGTATGTTTATTTGATATTAACGCATTGCATATACGTAAGAGAATATTCTGAAACAAACATCAACCAGAATCAAATAAGGGGCAATGAAAGACACACCAAAGAGAATAGAAATGAGAAATTAGCACTTATACCACGTACAGGAGGGAACAAATGTGATTGGCTGTTTTAATCACGAAAACCAAAAATAATCGGTCAGCAAAGGTGCACGCAGAAAGGCTAATTATAGGGAGTACCTGAAAAGTTTGATCACTCATAACAGTCACAGCTCAGGTAGTGACGAATAGAAATAGAGGTTTCGTAGCAGCTCGTTCGAGGTTTTCTGTTTAGAATTTTAAGGTAGTTTTGTTCGCAGCCGAATGAAGTCGCCGAATGCTTCAAACCTTTGTGGATAATGTTGTGAATAAGCGCACCGCCAAGTATTGGTTCCAAAAATTCAGTTCGGGATGATGAACCCCGCAGTGGGTGCCCAAAGCCCTGGATGACGAGACCCTAAAAGCAGGACGGCAGCTAAGCGTATGGTGAGCCTGCAGAACGCTTCCAGGTTTCTGATGAAACAGTCAAACTTTACCTGCATCGCATAGGAAATGCATACAATTAACCAAGTGGGTATTCCACTTACTGTCTGAAGCCAACAAGGACTAAGCAGTGACAGTGTTCATCGACGCTTTCTCGGCACCAGAACACACCCATATTCGATAGTGATTTTTCTCTCTGTTGTGTGGTGCTTTATTAACCCCTTTATGTATCTGTCTTGCACGAAGTTTACTCTTTAAAGATATAACAAAGACAGTTGTGCACATATCTTGGAACGTTTTAAAGCTTTTGACAGCATTTTTTCTTACTTGTTAGTTCATGACATCAACAAAATGCAAAGAGTTTAGTTGGTTAAAGCAGAAAATATATAGTCATCACGTGAACGTTTTTTCAATAGTTCAGATAACTGAGTGTATTTTGTAGTTACAAAGACACCTGTTTCAAGCAAACTGTTTGAAAGTGTGATATCATAATTCAAAATTTCATCAAGGGCATTGCATCTTACCTTCGTATTTTCAAGAATCCTGTAGCATCTGGTATTCTTCTTCACAGAGTTTATTTTTATTTTATTTTATTTTAATTTCGGGCATTCGGTGGTGTAACTTTCACTGATTGGTTTTGTTTAGATCTTGGCTCCTTAATTCTTTCAATAATATCAGACAGCAAATTTGATTTCTTCACAAATCCTTCAAAATGAAATTTTTTGTATGTTCTAGCTATACTCACCAGAAATCTTAAAAATTAATTAGCACCTTCGTATAGAACAACAAGGTAACAAAAAAATCTTGAAGGTTTTATAGTCGGGAACAGACAGCTATACAGAAAATGTCAATAACCTTTAGTTCTCAAAGTAATTTCCATTGGCATCCTGCATTTTGTGTCTACGTTGCTGTAGCTGCATGATGCCCTGCCAGTAAAACCAGGGGTTTTGGAAGCAAAGAAGGCCGTGTGTTCCTACGGCAAATCTACCTGATTGTACAAGGTTTTTCCACAAAGTTTTCCCAGGGAAGAGAAGAAGTGATAATTTGTTGGCGCAAGATCCGGGGAGTACGCTAAATTCCATAATGTCTTCCAGCCTATTTGTTGTATGGTATCCCTGGCCACCCGCTCCACATGAGGCCTAATATTGTCGGCAAGGAAAAGTAGTACATCATTGTGATTCACCAATGCTGGCTCCTTCTGCTTCCGTGCCTGTTGAACACGTTTCAACTGCTGCGTGAACAGGTCCTCAGTGATGATTTGTCCCGGTGGTAGCAGCTCGTAGTGCACCACTTGGCGACTGGTCTACCAGGGTGTATGATCTTGCGTGAGTGAGACAGAGGGTCAAGTGGTGACTAGGGATGGCCATTTCCGGAAAAATAATTTTCCGGCTTCCGGAAATCATATTTTCCGTTTTCCGCTTTTCCGGAAAATTTTGCGTCTTCCGTTTTCCGGAAAAATTTTCGTCTTCCGTTTTCCGGAAAAAATTCCGTCTTCCGTTTTTAGGAAATTATTTCGTCTTCTGTTTTCCGGAAAGATTTCCGCTTTCCAGAAAATTTCAGTTTATCGTTTTCCGGAAATTTTCCCTTTTTGAAGATAATTTTGAACTCATATCTTATTCTAAAAATGTATCAATCATGTTGGATCAGCGATTACATCGTCATCTGATGGTCATTGAATCATGAACAAATAAGGGATTTGGTGCAGAAATTGTGTAACCCACAAATACATTAAAAAAATATATTTTTTTTGTTTCTTTGGCATTCAAATTCATATAAGGAGCAAAGATTTATATGCCAAAATATCACCCGAAGTGTCTTCAATAGTTTTGTTGGCAATAATACTATATTCGTTATGTATCTGTAATTTGTAAAAGGCCTTCCTTCTTTCCAATGAATAATTACCGTCACAATTTGTAATCGATGTGCGGCTGGATTAATAAACTGTTTGTTTATTGGAAGAACCTCCACATCTTAAATATATAATTAAATATCTCAGGGCGTCAGTTTAGGTCCGATACTTGGGCTTTGCTTAGACAACGGAAACTAACTTGAAGACCAACTTTAGTGCCCCAAATCTACGCCGTAGTGTGGGCTACACCAGTTTGACGTACAGGTCCTAGAGCAAATTATTGTCAGAAGCTTCGGAGCTTTTCAGCTACCAGAAGTTTTGCCAATAATTCTCCGAGCTGAAGACGAAGCAAAAAGCAAATAGCTATTTAAAAATGATTTATTAAAAAGAATTGTCTCTACATGAGGATCTCTGAATCAAGATTTTTTTTTTCAAGTTTACCCGTTCAAAGGGGTGCACCCTTTCTTCGGTAAGGGATTTAGAAGTATTGAGGTTTTGCCTTTATTTATATGGGGCAAAGTGAGTTTTGGGCATCTTTGTATTTAGTCTTTAGGGCATCAATTTGTTCTTTTTTTTAAAAAAATCTGTTTATCCATGGGTAGAAAAAAAAGAAGAAAATTGGGAAGAAAAACTGTTCTGTGGTTGGCCGGGCTATTGGGGCATAGAAAAAAGATGAGTGAAGTGCAAAAGACGCCAGAAACACAGGGGTTGGTTAGTTAGACAAGTGCAGTGTTATCTTCTGCTCTGGGGCGTCACAGAGCTGATGAAAAACAGATGAAGCCCGCTGCATTTCTACATTGATGAAACACTAGTGCTGTGATGGGTATATATGAGGGCTAAGATGAAATGGTCTATAGATGGTGAAATCGGCCTTCTGGGGGTCATTGTCGTCCAGGGTGTTATGATAGAGTGTAAGGAGATGTTGTAACGGTGTGTACTGATATCGTGGGGGGGGGGGTCATGAATAATGTCCTGTTGAAAAGCGTCAAGAAAGAGAGGATTTCCTTCTGCAATGGCCTTGGTGATGTATTTTGTGCGGAGGGATTCTAAGTGCTGGGTGATGGTTGGAAAGGTAATGCGGCGATATAGATCAGCTGTGGGGGCTGGGAGTTTAATTCGGTAAGCTAAGCGGAGTGCGTGACGTTCAGAAATGGCAAGTCGGTTGTATAGGCTTTCTGAAGCAGAGATCCAGCTAAGATGGCCATGGGTGAGAGCAGGTCTAAGAAAAACTTTATAGGTTGTAATGACTGTGTCTGTGTGCAAACCCCAGGTGGTACCCACTAGCCGCCATATAAGGTTAAGTCTATTGGTAGCTTGAGTCTTGATTTTCTGTAGTTGTGGTTTCCAGGTGAGCTTTGAGTCATAGATAACGCCGAGATATGTTACTTGGGAAGATGGTTGGATGAGTGTGCCGTTTACATGGATATTTAGAAGAAGAGGATTGCGTTGGATGCGAGAGCGGCAGCGAGGAGGAAGAAAGATGAGGGCTTGTGTTTTTTGAGAATTGATATTGAGTCGCCATTTAGAGCACCAGGAAGTATATGCATCAATGCCAGGTTGGAGAGTGCGATTTATTTCTTGGATAGTTCTAGCGGTAGTTAAAAAGGCTGTATCATCGGCGTATTGATAAAGTGATACATTTGGTGGTAAATGAGGGATGTCCGCAACATATAAGATGTAGAGTAAGGGTGAGAGAACGGAACCCTGGGGAACTCCACTATGGATAAAGATGGGATGGGATAGAGTATTATTGACATGAATGTAGGTCATACGATTGGAAATGAAAGAATGGATACAACGGATGTACGAGTTAGGGAGATGATAATGATGGAGCTTAGCGATAAGTCCAGCATGCCAAACTGTATCGAAGGCTTTTTCGAGATCAAATAATAAAAGACAGGAAGGTTTGGAAGTATTGAAATGATTGGTGATGGCGGTGGTGAGACGTAAGAGTTGATCGGAGATGCTAATATGGGGTCTGAAGCCGGCTTGATGGAGAGGGAGAAGGTTATGTTCTGTGAGGTGGGAGTGCATGCGGCTAACAAGAATACGTTCCAAGAGTTTACTGAAAACAGAGGTTAACTGGATGGGACGGTAGGATGATAAAACAGTTGGAGGTTTGTTAGGTTTGATGAAGAGGAGTGTTTTTGAAATTTTCCATTGGGGCGGGTAGAATCCAGTACGGAGAATGAAATTGTAGATGGAGGCAAGGAGTGTATAAAGAATAGGAGGGGAGGATTTGATAAGCTTGTAAGTAATTTTGTCGAAACCAGGAGCGGTATTACGTTTTGGTCGAAGGGTGGTGCGAATATCGTCTGGTGTGATGGGAGTAGTGAGGGGAGAATTTTCGAGGTGGTGATGTGTGCCAGGTTGTAAGTGTGGGGAGTGTGGATTGGAGAGTCTGTCGATGAGAGGAGTGAGGGTGAGATGGGGAGGATGAGCAGTAGGGGTAAAGATATCTTGAAAGAAGGATGCAAAAGCATTGGCTTTTTCAGTATCTGATTGGAGGGGTTTGTTATTTTGGATGATAGGATAGGTAGTATGGTCACGTTGTAAGGTTAATTGGTTAAATTTTTGCCAGAATTTGGTAGGATGTGATGTAGTTGAGAGTGAGTTACAGGTAGAGATCCAACGACGGCGTTTGTAAGCGTCAAGGTAGTTGCGGACCATGCGATTCCAACGTCTATGTTGTTCTAATGCAATCGGGTTTTGGGTGAGTTGAAAATCTCTAAAAGCTCTCCGAGATGCAGAGATTATGGCTTGGTATTGGGGAGGAATAGGGGTTTTGTGAGGGTAACGAGAGCGGAGAGGTATATTTTCTTGTGAGGCAATTTCCAGTGAGTGCGTGAGATGATCAACGAGAGCATATAATTCTTGTTCAGTAGCAGGTTCAGGTAAGTCTTGAAGTAATTGTGTAAGATCTGTTTGGAATTGATGCCAGTTTGCATGATGGTAATCTAAGAATTTGATAGGTGGCTGATGATATTGCGGCCTTGGAGTATTGGAAATATCCAGTAATATTGGGGCATGGTCGCTGCCGAAAGGAGGAAGAAGTCTTAGATTGTTGATATTTAAAGAAGCTGAGCTAAGAACGACATCGGGTGTAGTATTACTGATAGGTCGTGAGGGGGATGGTAGGTCGTGTAGCTTAGCGGCTAAGACGTTTGAGATGTAGTTATTAAATTGAATAATATCTGCCTGGGTGCGGCTGTGAATATTGATGTCGGCCATAATAAGATAATGGCGGAAATTTTTGTCAATACATTGAAAGAATTCGTAGGGGATAGGATGGCCTGGTCTGACATAAATGGTACAAAAAGTGATTGGTTTGGATCGAAGATATAAAGTAGCGAAGGTATGTTCTGGTAGATTATGTGGAGCTGGAAATGTATGGTGGCGAACTGGTAGAGTATGATAAGTACCTATCGCTGTGCCTCCATTGACTCGAAGATATGGTCGTGGGCAGTCATGACGCAGAAGTTGATATTTAGTAATCCGAAGATGGTGCTTAGGGGTGAGATAGGTTTCATTGAGTGCAAAGGCTGTAACGTGTTCGTCCTTTAGTAGTTGTTCAAAGACTGTTTTATGAGTTGTTAAGGATCGAATGTTTAAGAAAAGAAAGGTAGCTGTCATGATGATTAAAGTGCAGGCCATTCTGAGTCATTTAGAGAGATCGATTGTATGGAGAAGTGTGCGTATGGTCCAGTGTAGGTAGCGGAGAGATGTAATCCAAAGAGTTGTTTTGCTGTATTGTCTATTTGCGTGAGTATATGATGACGGAGAAAAGGATGAACATTTTGAAGTACAATGGTGGTGAAACGGAGTAAGTCTTCAACAGTGATGGGTTCTTTTAATAAATTTGTGGGAGCAGTAGCAGTATCAGTGGTACGAATAGGTACTGTAAGTTCTGGTTTCTCAGGGATAGGTTCTGGCTTCTGAAGACATTTGTAGCTATACGTTGGATGGTTTTTGTGACAGGTGTTACAGGATGGAGGCTTTTGAAGATTCGTGCAGTTTGATGTAGCATGATTTTCATTGCAGTGTCCACAAATGGGGGCGTTAGTACAATCTTTGGTGTTATGAGAATTATATGCTTGACAGCGTTCGCATCTGAGAGGTATAGGGGCTGCTGTACGAGATGGCTCAACACGGTGTCGACGTCTGTAGATGTAAGCCCCGTTTTGAAGTAGATCGTCAATTGTCTCCTTGGAGTCAGACAGAACTCGAACTAAGTAAGTTGGACCTTCTTTGCACATAATTCTGATGACACGTTTGACTTCATAACATTCAAAGCGGAGTTCATCCAGAATTTCGTCATCGGTATATGTTAGTGGTACTCCTTTGAGAACTACAGAGAGAGTAGGGGAGCGACGAGGAGGAGGTTGTTGCCTTTTTTTAGTAGGAGTTAATGATTGAAGATTGGCAGTAGGTCCAAAAATGGTATAGGAGACTTTGTTTAAGATCGTACGAGCAAGATTTGGATCTGGTGATTTGATGAGGATTCCATTTCGCGTGAAGACAATTTCCTGTATGTTTGCTCTTGGATAGTATTTCTGAAGTTGTATCAAGACGTGCTTTGGATTGGAGAATTTCGGATCAGCATTTGTGAGAAGAAAATTGAAGATCGGTGGATGGTCATTGCCAGGAGTAGAAAAATCCATTGCTGATGAGTCTGCATCGTTGTTGTCATGGTTAGATTGAACAGGAGATCTAGATCGATTACGCTGTTCTTTCAGTTTGCCAGAATGTAGATCGTCCCCTGATCTTTTAGAAGAGTTGTTGTCCATGCTGATCTTTGTCACCCTGTCCCCGTGCGAGTTTTCGGGGGGTGGAGGCATGGCCGAAGCCAGAAGAGAGGGAAACTCTCTTGAAGATGAGAGAGCTAATCGTCAAACAGTCTCAATGAAATGAATGAGATGATAAGAACCACTGTGGCTCCCCTAAGAGGCAACAATTCGTCCTCTTGCTGATGTTGACTTGTGGTAACCACGAAGTCCTCCACAAAACTCAATCACAAAACTGGTACTCTTACTGTTTGGCAACAGTGTGTTTCCCAGATAGGTAAAAGTTGTGTGAATCAAGAAACCCAACATGGCTTCTTAAACTCCTTAGTAAACTATTCAATTGCAACATATTTATTTATACAGGAAATAATTACTTTTCATCAATACTCAATTACATAAAAACACCTCATTTAGCCATTTTATATTCCTATGCTATTATTACAATACAAAATTATTGTCAACCACATATATAAACAACGTTTTACCTTTGAAAACACACGTATAGTAGTAGTGACATCTGTTGAGCTACCTACGAAACTTCTAAACTATATATGCAACCCGAAACTCGATTGCTCTTTCATAAGTATTTATTATTTGATTGTTTCTAACATAAATTAACATTTTAATCTTTAAAATAATAATTAGATAAAATAATCCATGAATTTCAGATTAAATATCTGAAATTACCTTTACCTAAACCAGGTTGAGTGGTTGTCCCATATCAAACTTGTGTTATTTTTTTTCTAAACAACTTTATTGTATCCTCAAAATGTACAACATTTCTGTATCCTCAAATTCAGATCATTCTGATTTGGATCTTTCTTTGTTTTCCAAATGCAATACTACTCGAATACTGGGATGGTAAGTTAAATAATTCCTCATTTCTATTCTTTCTATCTCCCAGGAAAGGCATAATGACCATGATATGTAGTCTTTTTGAGATGTTGTGAATATCATAAAAGTTTCAAGGGAAGAGTTGTTAACAAGCACAAACTTCAAACGACCTCGCAAGGTCATTCGAGTCACAAAATTAAAAAAGCTGGAATAAATCGACGTCGCTAAAGGAGAGACCTCGAGAATCAAAGATGGGGAATAGTTAGTTCCCCTCAGTTCTACAAATACCACTCTGAAGACAAGCGGAGGTTGGGCTGAGAGATACCCAAATTTTATACGCATGACCTGACTCTCTACGGTCTTGACTGTGTATATGCTTTGTTGTTATAGTTGGCACCGAACCACTGCGCTTAATTGACACCTATCAAGTTTGAACACGTGACAAGGCATATAAAACGGTACATCTCTGGTACAAATCTTGTAATTGATTTTTAACTCACTTTTCATCATCCGATTTCTTAAAATTTTGTAAACTTGCTTGCTGCCGATTACAATACAATATTTAATCATTAGATATACGACAGAATAATCCAATTAACTGTAATTATTTAAAAAATAATAATTTAATATGGACTTCTTTATCCTAAAATAAATACTAGCCTGCAACGATGTTCGGTTTTGACTGGTTGCAGAACACTTTAGGATTTGGGTGTGCGAAACTCTTAATTTAGAAAAAAAATAATTAAAAAAGTATTTTTTTAAAAAAAAAACACGCTTTTTTAAGCAAAGAAAAATGAACTAAAAAGTAAAAAAAAAATTAGGATCCGAAAATAAATTTATTATTTTTTACATGTTAGTCCATTTTTTTCGGCTTTAAAAAACATTCAATTTGCGAACATTGTTATGGTAAAATTTGTGTTCTACACGTAAAAATACATACGGAAATGCATCTGATAACTCATTTAGTTAATATAAAGTTTCACCCTCAAGGTTGATTTTACTGCTTAAAAGTCGCTCACATTACACGACTCGACTTACGTTTTTTAAAATCCTTTTTCATTTTTTTTTCTCCTCGGTTTGAAGAATAAAATTAATATCCTCCGATTTTTTTTTTCCTGTTTCATTTAGAATGATGGACTAATAACGGGTACAATTAGTTTTAAAGAAATGCTACTAGTTACCTCAGGTTTGTGTACAGGCACTTTTGGGGCAGAATAATGTCGCAAAAGTGTCTGCACAAAATCCTGAAGTAATCCTAACATTTCCTTAAAACTAATTGAACTCATTATTGAAATACGAGAAAAACTTTGGTCCGTGAAAGAAATTTTGTTTACCTACAATGAATTTTGAATAACTGACGCAAAACGAAAAAGGCGGTAAAACCCACTGCGATTGGGCCTTAAATTCTGCGGGCCAAACTATTTACTTTCATTTTAGGTTATTTCAGATTTGTTCCGTATTATGATTTTTTTTAGCTTCCCGTAATTTATTCATCAAAAGGTGGCAACCCTATCTAGGACTATCTGACGTAACTCTTTTCAGGGAGTCCTAATTTTGTATTCTCTACTTTTCCGATGAATCCTTGAAATGGATGGGAGGATGGGGGAATAGTACGCAGGTAGGTAATATTGGGTAGGGAAATTTTCACGCTATTTAATATAATTGATTTGGCATTGGGTAGTGTTGGTTTCTAGTGGCATATTGTCCAATTACTTCAGCGATGTGGTGGTCACTCTTTGGCGTCTTTAGTAGATGTGTTATCGAATGTTGTGTTATTTTGCATTAGAGGTAAGTAGTATATATATATATATATATATATATATATATATATATATATATATAT
>JAGDQP010017096.1:0-19243 GCA_022664845.1 Lepisma saccharinum
GAGTCAAGTTGATTGTTCAAGTTTGTTTTCAGATTAGCTACTACAATTAGAACTAAAGCTTTTATGAATTTAATTATTATTATGTCTTTCGCAAGCCAAGTAAATAATAATAGTTTGTATTAGTTAATATAATTCTCACATTCTTGCCATGAGCATTGCAATAGATTTTATGAGAATCGAAAAATATGGTCACGTTATACAATGCTTTGTGTCAATTTAGGGATTGTAAATTCAGACAGACAGGTGGGCGAAATTAGAACTCTCTTGACACTGTAACATGTGATTTCCCCCAACTAAGGCAAAGCTTTTTCGCGCCAAAGAATCAGTGTATTAGATCAATTATCACTGACCAAGCATGCTTATCATTACCAGTATAACACAGTTTGCTGAAGCTCTTATACAACGTGGGAAGCACGACAAAACTCCCACAAGAAGAAAAACTACAAACGACCACGAAATACACACACCATATACGTATATATAATCCCTTCAAAACTTCAGAGATTACCGTTCGTGCGTTACTTCAGACGTCACGATCGACAGCAATAATTTCAAATTCATACTGACTGAGAAACCTAGTTGGGCGAAATTAGTCTACTAGGCGAAAATTGTGTCTTTCCTCTACCACCGACATTATAAGGTAAAGAAACTATCAAACTGAGAAAGTTCTTTCTAGTCAGTGCTATGAATCTGTACAGATATAGATAAATTTAATGATCTACTTTTTTATTTCATAAGTTCGTCTTACAACTGGTGCTTGCACCTGTTATTAATTATTCCTGTACCAAATACAATAAGCAACTACCAGTTCCTGATTTTCAAATTACGTAACTAAAATTAGTAAGTCCCTCAATTTAAAATATTAATAAAAATTCATTACAAGTGCATTGCTACATAAGACTAACACAATATTTTAAAATATCTTGATCTGGTTTTGTATTTCTCACTTAAACAAAAGGAGAAGAAGTAGTCCTTCCTCCTGAAAATTGTTAAATAGTGAAGAATATCCCCCTCTTCAAAATTACTGGTTCAACTATACCCCTCGACTCAAGGGATTGCATTTTTCTTATGAGAGGCTTAAAGTTAAAGTGGTGTCAGTCATTGTTTGTTCGTTTTGAGAAACAAAGCGTTTTATTTGTTTGATTATAATAAATTCCACAGATTATTTTGTGGCAGCCTGTTATATAGGCTATATAATGCAACATTTCATATTTTATTTTAATTTAAAATATTTGCGTGATTAAGTTCAAATATTTGCTAATGAATTAATTTAATACTTATAAAATGAATGAAAAAGCATTCTAAACTATTTATTTACGCCAATTTTTAAGTTTGGAAATTTTTCTGATTTGGAGCTCCATAGGTGGCGTTACTGTCATCTAAGATAAACTTGTATAATGAACTGGCATTTTTTATTATTGAATTAGTTTTTTCTCGTTTGTGCTTCAAACATATTCGTATAATATCAATATTTGCAAATTATTTTATTAATATAATTAGTTATCGATAAAGTATTGACATTTGTAAGTCAGCAAACGTAACTGTATATATTGCCAATGTATGTATATTCTTGGAAATGATTTTGGGACGTCGAAATACAGCTATCTTGGTCGAAATATATGATTATATTTAAAGTACTGCTTCCGATAGCATCTCTTGGAGATTTTAAAGACTCCACGACTTCAAAAATTTGATGCCCTGATTTTATTTTAGTTATTTTACGTTAGTCCCGTCACCACGAAACTTGAAAATCGTCGGTTGTCGAAACTTTGCATTCACGTCCTGGAAGATGGTTTCCAAGTCTTACCTAATAATGTCCGTTACTATGTTATATCTACCAATCCTTGCAAAATTAAATATTAGATTCTACGTCATGTCTTACTGACTGTAAACGAAATGTGTTAGTAGGAACATTTATATCCTGCTACATTGTGTAAAACTACAACGTAAGGTCATGGTATTTTTATTTTGCTCTCGACAGGAAAACAACCAAATAGTTACTGAACCCATTGACATTTATGTTGAACCGTCGTTAATAGAAAAACCTAATCAGTCTCTTCATAACGTCTTGTGGATACGTCCAGAACAACTAGGTAATAACACAATACCGTATGTATTTCTCTTAATAATATTTCTGTTAGTATTATTGTTTTTATGTATATTGTTATGTTATATTTTACATTCTGTAAATATTATGCACGTACCATAGCTGAAACCCTGTCACTTTCACTCGATTGACTCGGAACCCTGCCTTGAATCAAACGAGCAGGAATACTGTGACTCGGCTACTGGATGATTTGATCTTGACCTCGTCTTATTTCTGATTTTTGAATCAATCAAAATTGTAAATTGTGAGATTCATTCTATTCAGAAGTGAGCGTACGGAAACTTCAGTTTTGAGACTTTTAAAAGATTTTAATGCTTTTGTCCTTTTTAATACTTCAAACACAAAATTCTTTCAGAATGGCCTGATCGAGGGGGGTTATTTGCGCACCTCTGACTGTATTTTTGTTCATTCCGGGGATATGAAACTATTTCCATATGTTGTTATTATTATTAGGAACTTTTCGGAGTCGTAATTTCGTGCGTGTGGGGTATCACCCCAGGTCCTGGTCACCCCTGAAAGAAACCAAAGGAGAAACCGGTCTGAGCCGAATATAGTTGAACCACCGACCCGGTCCGAAACTTGACCCGAGTGACCCGGTCTGGGAAACATAATTAACTTCGAGTTTTGGTGTCGAATTGTTTCGTGTTCCGGGGAAAACGTCTACGGTCTTAGTCACCCTTGACAGAAACACTGTTCCAACGCAAGAGAATCATTAAAATCCTTGTTTCGTTCTTCGGGTTACCGGGTCAAAGTCGTGTCACGGGGTCTGAAGACTTGACCCGTTTCGGCTCTGAAAGAAAGTGTTCAAAAGCAACAGTGTATTATAACGAAATAGTTAGATCTCTGCTTGTCCTTCCGGGTCACACTGGGAAAAATTGATTCGGTACAAAATTTAACCCTGAAATTGATAAGAAAATAGGGTAAGCATTGTTAATTTCGTCATATTTGCTAATTTCGTTATACATTAAATTTTGCAGTGTCACGGTATTATCCAAAGTTTCCGAATTAAAATTCTCGTCTGCAGATGACTCCACAAGTATTGCCTATATTCTGAGGGATAGTTGCAACTCCAACACTCTTGGTATAGTAGTGACGAAACTTCTGTGCCGATGAGTCTTCGATACGATGTCGTTCAGTTGCCAGCTAGTGAGCCTAAGCTGACAGAAAGAACATTCTTGGCTGGGTCATGCGCAGTATTGCGAATTTTTCAGTCTTGCGGGAGGTTTTGAATGTGTCACCTCATCGTGTAGACTATCAGAGAGCATGGTGTTCTTTATGCATCCCACTCAATGCACACGCTGCGTGCATGCGATTCACAGCCAGGTGGGATAAATATTTCTTTTCCTTTACATATTTTTGCACAAGCTAAACTCGCTTCGCTGCCGTCTGCTCAAGGTCAGCGGCACAGACGTTTCGTCGCTACTATAATGCAGTGCATGTGAAAAACGCAGTGTATCACGAATTGCCAAAGGAATTCTTTCTTGCTGTACGCTATGATCTTCGCCGAGATTCACGTATTCATGTTGCCTTCACGTGACAACCTACACAGTACACGACGTCCATGGGACGTCCAAAACTTGTACCGGAAGGGCCAATTTACGTCCAAATCCAACAATGAACATCCAATCTGGATCCAATCCAAAACTGAATATCCCAAAGATGTCCAACTTGGGACATAAAATGGACGCCCAAAACACATCCCAAATGCATACCCCAAAGAGGTTCATGTTTAGACATCCAATAGACGCCAAAAACACGTCGTAAACTGGATTACCCCCAGAAGATCCAAGAAGAGACATGTAATAAACGTCAAAATTAGACAACCCAAAAAGATCCAAGTAAGGGCATCCAATAGACCCCAAAAGCACCTTTCGAACTAGATACTAGAAAGAGATCGAAGTAGTGACATCAAATGGACACCGAAAACACATCCGAAGCTGTACATCCCAAATTACAGAGTTAATTTTTTGTACAAATGAAAGCAATTGGAAAGTACACAGAAAATGAAGGATGGCATATCCCAAGTAACATAACTACATGTGACCCACATCTTTAGTTTCGATCAATACTGGCCCACTTTATCCCACTTGATGCGATGTGGGCCCCACGTGGGAAATACGTGGGTTTGCTCATAAACAAAAAGCGGATATTATCCCACTTTGTCAGATGTGAGCCCGACATGTGACGAAGGTGGGCGTGCCCACCAAGCATGGAGCACCACTTGATGCGATATTGCTTCACATGAGAATGACGTTCATGTGCCCATAAAGAAATGAACTCAGTGTTTTAACAATTTGATTAAAACGTAGGGTACTATGTATTAAGTAGTCGGAGTAACTTTGTCTTTAGCGTCCCACTTTGAGTTAATTTTATAGTATTCCTCAACACGGAATACTGTTTATTAATTTATGGCGTTTAGGTATCTTTGTGTCAGGCCGTCATGCTACTGGAAAGTCCATAGTTGTCCATAATCGTACCTCATATGGACATCCACTAGACGTAACCATCGAGTCTACTTTTGACATCCGAAAGAGGTCCCTTGACTTTTCCATTGGACACAAAATGAATTTCATTGCTGTATCCATTGGACGTACTTGTGCTGTGTGGGAACGTGCTTGTAGGGGTCTATGTCCCCTCAAAGCGTGTTTCTGGAGGAGAAAAATATTATTGGTTTATCTTACGTTTAGTTTCTATCTGCTACCATAATTCTCACCAAAATCACTTTGCGGGCGTTTCTTATTAGTCATATTCACCCGCATTTAGAAACCTTTTCTGGAGTGACTAGCGCTGTGCTAATGAGAGATTAACGATGGATTATCAGTATTAGTCACTCGTTAGTACAAAGATAGTCACTTTTAAAAACGTTACTGAATACGGCTGATTGTCTCAAATTAAATATGCACTGTTCATTGTGTAATTCTTTTTAAACCATTACTTTTATACTGTGAAAAGATATATAAACCCATCTGACTATAACTTCTAGGTAAATGCCAAAAATTGCATCTTTTGTTTTTGTGTGTTTTGTTTCATTAGAAATGTAATGTGAATAATATATGGTCAAAGGAATGTATGTATCATCTGCATATCCTTTGTAGGTAAATGGCAAAATATATTTCTTTGTCTTGTATTCGTTTACGAAAGATTTTATGTAAATAATTATACGGTGTGTCCTTGAAATAATGGGCCCAAACTTCGGGAGGTGATTATGCACATCAAAACAATAGAAAAAGTTCCTTTCAAAAGATTTTGAAATATGCGTACTTTCGGAACTATATGCGTTCAAAGTTACGAAGCGGCATATTCACAAATGGCTTCATATCTGGATAAATAATGACGTAAGCAGTGTCTACTTAGCAATCAAAGTAGTACCTATAATGCATGAATTTAAGCAATGTTTATGATTGATGAACGGAGCTTAGAGGACATTTCTATCGCTTTCGTAAGTCTTTGTAGTGACATGACGTCATTCGTGACGAAGCTTGCCCGGAACTTCGAGGCCAAGCAGCTCTGGAACTATGCATGTTTGTACATTTCTGCAAAACATTTTTTCTTGTTTTGACGTGAATAATTACCTATAGTTTCTCCCATTATTTCAGTAATGTCTTAGTTATATGTAAATAAGTAATTATTGTTTTGGAAATACCCCGTGTTTATTTATATTTGTAACCAAAAATTTGTATGTCCTATATCACACGGCAATAGCCTCTGAACGAAATAAATTCAATAGTAACCTAATTCAATAAGAAAAATAATGTAAGTTGACTCGAATGCAATTTTATTCTATTTTCTGTTAGCATTTCTATATAATATTAATTAATCCTTATATGCAATTGTACAATATAATTCTCTAAAAAGAAGTTATTGTATCGAGTATTACGAATTATCCTAAAATACAATTTACCTTTTAAAGATAATTCCCCACTGAAGGAGCCTCCCGCTGTTCACCCTATTCTGGACAATACGACTCATCCAGGTAAAGAGTTTAAAATACATTATCGTTTGGATTGTGGAAACGATTCGGAATGTAACTCACATTTGAACGTGACCTACAAGTTAAAAGATACGAGGTACGTAGCAATAATTATTGTTGAGAGTTTATATTTTTATTGTGAGTTATTTATCAGTATGTAAACGCATATAAGAAATGAAGTGTGTAAACATTGATGCACACTCAAAAGAAGAACGAGCCCTCGTAAGCGTTTTCTGTAGGAAGATTTCGAACTAGTAATCAAGAACAGATTGTTCGGTATATATGTAGCGTAATTTCAGTAAAGTGTAATTAAATGAGAAATCCGATAATTTTGTTAACTTATATTCTGAAATTTTGTAACCTTTATCTTATATGGGCCATATTAGTAACTATGGCCCTTCACGGGCCCAAGAAGCAGAGGATGTTGGGACCTCGATGTTAAAATTCCTGTTTTCTTGTAGAGTCTGTAAGATAAGTTTTTGCTACATGGTCCAAAATAAGGTTCGCCAGGCACTTCTGAAATACGTTGGTTTTCAGTTATTCACAAACATTCTCATGTATTGTTGCTAGTAAGTTTTTCTCTAGTAGCATTTTAAGCACCGCTCTTGACTGCTGACTCGTTTTACTTTCACCCTGGAATATCTCAACAGTGTCACCCCTGCACCTCTTTGTGATTTCATATAGGCATCTTGCATTATCTATTTTTATTCAGTTGCAAACGAAATAGCACTTCATATTCAACTGTCTAACTTTTTCTTCACTAGCGCGGATCCACGCCCTAGACACAACATTCTAAACGGGTTTTACAATCCTTCTTTCTACCTAGAGAGCAAATACTTTACAACATGGCATTATTTAGCGCGGTGGCCAGTATTAAGTAATAGTCTGATATCCTGTTACCAGGATATTACTCAACACTGTGTAACATGTTCAGACTAAAGAGATTCCGTGGTGATTACTACAGTCAGATTTATCACCTGTTTTATAAATGAAAACTATGATGAATGTTTCCCTCCCTTTAGAAGCTTATCCTTTCCCCATATAGCACTTATCAATTTATGTAGTATCTTCACTAGTGCCGTTCCTCTCGCTTTTTATTAGTTCAACTGGAATGTTGTCAATTCCTGGTGATTTGAATTTTTATCATTTTTTTTGTTGAATTTTCCACCTCGAGCTCGCTAGGCTCGGTGTATGCACGGTTCTGCGGTATGGATTTCAAATTCCTCTGTTTACTCTCAGATGAGTATAATAAGAAGCCTGTCGAGACAACGTTTTAATGGGTCAAGAAGTTTAGTGAGATCCGCTTGAAGACCTCCACGTTCTTTCTTGATCTGTTGCAAGGTTACACCTTTGTACAGATGTCTAAGGTGATTTACCTTAGCGTTTTCCTACATTTCCTGAAGTTTCTGCGTCATATACTCTCATCTTTTATTTCTAAGTCCGAGAGTGGCATTACTTTTCGCGTTACTGTAGTGGTTTGCATTTGCTTCAGTGTTATTGCTTAACCTTCGCTGCCTTGCTTGTTTCGGTTCTTCGTGAAGCTTAAGGTATTCTCCATCAAAACAAACTCTTCTTTTCTCCTTACACGTACTTTCGCTCGCTCCGTCCTTCACTGTGTCACGCATTGCTTCACACTTAAAGAGAGTTAGAGCTTCCTATAAGCGTGCAAGAATAGTAGATACAGATAATTACGTACGCTATGTATCCAAAAATATGTCGAACGTGGTTGTACAATGTTTGATATTTGTATCATTGTGGATTCCGAACTACATTTCTAATATGGTTTTTCCATTATGTTTGAATCTTGTTATATAGTTGAACGCTGTAAGTATTAATAAGGTAGTTGTGTTAAATAAACTTAACATCTATAATTATCTTCTAATTGCAGGTCAAATGAAGACGATGAAAATATTTTTATAATTGGATCCAGAGCTATTCTGACCCTTGAAGTGAGACTGTGGAATTTTGGAGAAAAAGCGTACAGAGCAAGAGTTGTGGTAACTCTTTCACAGCCCTTGAATTGGGCACGTTTACCGTCAGTATGTAAAGAGATTCGTAGCAATCAGTCGTCCTCGCTTGATTGTTTACTGGCGAATCCATTGAAAGAAAATTTTAGCGTAAGTTTCTGCACCAATTAGAACTTAAATAAACTCTTTTGTTGTATTAATACATAATATTCTGAAGAAAGCATTTCTTTATTATACTTCTTAAAAGAATTTTACAGTTAACGAAAGATTTTCGGGATTTTCGTTGTTTCACTAAGTATGGCGATCGTTTCATTAGCCTTTCTTTTAACATCATCAGATGCTTTTGTTGCTAGTCTAAAATCTAATCTCATCAAGTTTATATCATTGTTACCATCTAATTAAAGAAGTTGGCGTTACGATTCTACCAGGGTCGAAACCAGTCACCGATTCATTCGGGTCAAGTTTTGGCCTACGCCTGATCTATGCCTGACTCGATTTCGACAAGAGGACCCAGAAGACAAAACAAAGTTGTTAATTATTCTTTGTGTTTAAAGAGTGTTTCTTTCAAGGGTTACCGGAACCGGAGGTATTACCCCCTTCCCCCACAAAGAGCACGTAAAATATTATGCCGAAAATTTCCAGTTCTATACGTTCCCAGACCGGGTCACCTAAGTCCGGGCTTCTACTCTGGATTCTACTAATTATCGCCTGTCGTTTGATAGCATCTCAGACATACATTCATTTGTATTTATAAAATAGGTTGGCCACACTGACAGCTAGGGTGCGGGAACACCTACAGATTTTGTATTGTGTTGGATTGGTGCGGATAGCTTAATGGTATGGAAACGAATTGAAAAATTGGCTATTAAATGTTTAAGCAGTTGACAACAATGACAGTTTTGGCACCTCATCAACACTATTGTGGTGATTCTAAGATAGTGTTGCACCTTTCCAATGACACCTCAACCATGTGGCTTCTTCACCTTGCGGTTCATGAAATATATTTTTACCTTGGTCGGCAACACTGACAACCGAGGGTGTTTGAGGACGGGAACATCTACAAGTACATTTCAACTATGTCGAATAATCAGGGCAGATAGATCTAACGAAATAGAGTCTATTTGAAAATTGCATTTTACAAAAATTGGGTTGCCAAGATTGACCCACTGCACCACTCAAGATGATTCGTGTGGTTTTGATCTCGTCTTACGGAGACCTTTCCATCGATACCTCTAGAATTTTGTGCTACAGATTCTTGGTAAAATTTCTTTAATAAATGAAGTCTTCGGAATTACAAATATACTTATTTTCATTTGTGTAGCTCAATGTTTTCTTACATATTTTTGCTAATGAACTCAACAGCTTTGTATTGATTTACTTTGCGAGTGGTCTTTAGATAAATCCCCAGAAACGACACTGGATTATAGTTATAACAAGGTTAGGTACTTCACTCAGAGTATTATCTCATTGACATGTCACGTTTCATAGATAATTTCCAATGGATGGTAATCGGGTTGAGTATTTCGACCCTAAATATATTTATACTCAGTTTTTTTATTTATTTAAATTCTACAAATGTTTTAGAAGTCGCTTTCCTTTGTGTAGTGGCCATGATCAAGAAATTTAAGGTAATTAATCTAGATATTCAAGAAATACAGGATAAGGTGGTATTGTGAGCTCTCTATATAATATGAGCCCCCTTCCAATATCTCACAAAGCATCGCTAACATCTTTGTTGTGGCAGCAGGAATTATTAGTACAAGTTCTTAGTTTTGCATCTATGTTGTACTTGCTTCTTTGTAACCTTGCATAGTTTAGTGATTTAGGTTTTGTTTCTGAAGAAAACTTTCTAAGGTAAGTATTATAGGCAATATTACAGCGTATTTTTGTATAGATTGACTTACTATGATCTTGGCTTAGGTTTCTTCAAGGATTGTGTTGCTGTAATGTTAGTTTAAGATTATCTACAACTAGTCGAGACTATTAGTTTATAACTTTCAATATGGCCAAGATAGTAATATGAGCCCCCAGTCGTGCTTGGTATATAAGCCCTATTGACTGGAGTGATTTATGGGCTTAGTGTTTACTTTGTGGAATATGGGTACACAGTGAATGTGCTGAATGAGAAAAGGATCACTATGTTTGCAAATTAACAAGAACAATTAACGTTTATGACATTTGATAGACATTTTCAATTATTTCAAAGTAATTGTCATTATTTTCGGCATTGTTAAAATAATATAATTAAAACGTAGTTAAAATGACTTTTACCATTATGTACATTGTTCGTATTAATAAAAATGTACGTATTATGCTACCGGTACTTCTA
Source organism: Lepisma saccharinum (assembly GCA_022664845.1). NCBI lineage: Eukaryota > Metazoa > Arthropoda > Insecta > Zygentoma > Lepismatidae > Lepisma > Lepisma saccharinum. Next base: position 10,374 of record JAGDQP010017096.1, read on the forward strand.
TTGATTTCGTCCATGGGAACCATATTACCAGCGCAGTCTTATTTGTCTTTACAAAACTGTACTAATTTAGTTTTCATTCTGTAAATCGATAATACGGAAGGAAATTATATATATAATATTATTTCATAATACTGTGGAAAACATATCAGAGCATATAGTTTCAGTAAAATTCAGGCTAAAATTTCCAAGTCCTAGTAGTTACAAAAAAATGAGTGGGTGCGATGTATCTGGCAAGTGTGATGTGATTCTAAAAACCTGTCTCAAGAATAAAGGCTTCTATGTGCTTTAGTTCCTCCTAAAACGACTCCGGACGCTTCAAAAGAAATTTTGATTACATCAGTGATCATATGATCGTGGTTTAGCAAACTTGCACCAGCTGAACGTCACTGTGGTACCTCAACTAAAGCCCTGTCCCCAATTGAGTGATTGCTAAGAGACCTCATTCCTAAGACATGAGGGGCTTAGGTGTAAAGTTGTCAGTTCTGCCAATTAATAGAATTAAATGTGCATTTCAACTATAACTTTGTTTTAAGTTCTTCGTTAAAGTATCAATTCCTTCTGAAACGTTACTGTACAAGATTTGTAAGCCGGATGATTTATTGTTTCTGAAATGAAGCGGGATGGTTAGGCAAAACGGGGTTGTTAACGTTACTTAACTGTAGTGTGAAATTTGAAATTTATTTTAAGGTCTTTGGGCAACTTTTGGCTCAGAGCGAATGGATGATGATGAGATGAATTGGTGGAATGAAGAAAGCGGAAGGAATCGGGAGAACCCCAAGAAAACACACGTACTCGGTGCTTCTCCACCACAAAGCCCACATGGCATGAACTGATGTCGAACCTAGGACCCCACGCACCAGAGGTGGTGCTCTACCAGTGAGCACCGCGGCCCTTCACTGTAGTGTGTATAGTAAGCAACAAAACAGAATACTTTTTAGCTCCAATGAAACTTTAAACCTTCTTCTGCACAGGAATAGAATTAAATATTTCAGTGCTGTTGTCGTGTCTCCTGGAAATTTCATTGACCGTTTTGGTCATTTTTTAAAAAACAGTCGATGAGAACGATACTGTTGGATTTCGTTGGAATTGCCTGAAAGCGTGATATGTTGTTGATATTGCCATCTTGAGAAAAAGTCTCAATGGACACAACCTCCAATCACTGGCCGTTATGGTCATTTTCTAAAAATAATCGAAGAGAACGATAACTTGGATTTCAGTGGAATTGTCTGAAACCATGATATGTTGTAGATCTCGTCATGCTAAAGAAAGACTCTAAGAGCACAACCATCAATCGCTGACTGTTTGACCACTTTTTTGAAAGCAGTGGAAAAGAATGATATTCTTTTATTTCGGCGGAATTGCCTGAAACCGTGATATGTTGTAGATCTTGTCATCCTGAGAAAAAGTCTCCATGGGCACAACACCAATCACCTATATTTTAGCCACTACGAGGCCACTTCGTTCAACACTTGCGAAGATATATTCCGAAGAGATGGAATGGGCTCTAACGGAAATGATTTTGTCCTGATAAAATATCTGAATGCGCAGCCTATATAGTACCAGTCGTTAGTTGGCTACAGAGTGACTGTATTTCAATTGGTAGAGCATTTATTTCACATTTGAGAGGTTCGGCGCGGATCTGCTATCCAGTCTGATGTTTTCCAGGGTTTTCCTTAGCCCCGCCCAGTGAATTCCCGGATGCTACCTATCGTAATGTTCCTTTGGGAACACCCTGTTGTTTGTGGAAATATAGGTAGAGACAAAGATACACGGGGTATGAGTTTTGCCCATCACCAGTTTTATTATAAAATAAGTTTTTGGATTAATAAAAAGAGTCTCCCGTACCAAAGCAATTATACAAACTGAAAAGTTATACTATAACTTTTCTGGCTTCTTCTTCTTGGGTGTAGGCCTCGTAGAAGAAAGAAGGATTTGGTATAGCACCAGTCCGCAGCAACTGAGTGCAGGAAGGAAGGTACCAGTCCGTCAGCAACAGAGTGAGCAGGATAGGAAACCCTCCAGTCCGACAGCAACTGAGAGAGTGGTTTTAGGAAGCACACCAGTCCGACAGCAACTGAGTGTACAGGTCTTAAGGAACGTACCAGTCCAAGGCAACTGAGTACTAGGAAAGAGGAGAGAAGTGATCACCCAGGGAAGTGATGGTTTATATTGGTGTGTCGGTCTTTTTATAGGCCTAAATTTGCTGACTCTGCTGACTCCTCCTTCGTATCGATGGTAGCTCCATCGGTGGCTTCTTGATGAAACTCAATTTGTCGTCTGCGCTATTTACGTTTCCTCTTGATTGTTTACGGAGTAACACTCGTATCACACACGTAGTACACACTACTATCTTGTTTATATTTTGATTGTGAGAGACACGTGCTGAGCACGTGGCCCGGCACTTGGAACGTTACACTATACTCAAATGGCCCTGACCGCTACCTTCCGCATCCCTTTCCCGGGTTGTATAATCGCTGAGAATCGTCATCCCTCTTACGTGAGGTGCTTAGACGAAAGTCGATTTCTACCGCATTGCCGGAGCAATTATATTAACAGATATTACGACCCGATTCATATGCAAGACGCTAACATAGAAATGGCTCAAGAAATGCTGGCGAGACTACGAGACGTTAACGTCGTTCAAGCACTGTGGAAGTCGGAAATCTGCAACGAGGAATGGTCAGTGGGACAACTGCAAGCAAATCATCTCTCTGATTTCCCACACGTGACTAGAATACTTACGGAGCATCACTCGTGGAACGTATCAGATCAAACTAGCTCCGTCGTACACCCAACATAAGCTTCAGATAGATGAAACAGAAGTGCTTGAATTAGATAGTCATTTCAACGAGCCTGGATGAATTCGCTTACGGATCTATTCTAGATGTCGATGCCAGACAAGGTATTACATTTCGATTGCATACAATATTGAACATAACAATGATGACCCACCAATCATTGGGTATTATTGCACATCCAAATCAGGGCCCAGAACCTTGGATACTTGTGAGCACGTAGCTAGCATGTTGTCGTATCTAGGCTATCCAAGGTAAAGAAATAACTTAAATACCCATCAAATCTAATGCTTGATCATATTCTTGACGCTGGAGATAGAATGCCACAAGAAAACGTTCACTACGGAATTGAAGTTGTTCGAGATTAGGACAGAGGAAACTGGTACTAGCGACCTCCATAATTGTATGATGCACATGCTATTCCGTGTATGATGAATTGCGAGGAAACTCACTACTCAACTACCCAGACGCGAGATGTGGCGAATTGATGGATTTAGCATCCCGAAGTGAGAGACGAACGTAATCACATTCATCACGACCCATGCCGTGCGCAACAAGGTAATTCTTATTAATAGGGCACTCCAAAATGAGAGGGGAGACGAATTCATTCATAAAGCACCCCACCGTCCAACATCGGATTCACACTCATCAAGGACCTTGCAGTGAGATGATCAGAAACTCACCTAAACCAAATAATTTGAAACGAGATGCGCAGCAGTTCTCACATATCACGCATAGCAAACCCAGGGCCAAGGACACACAAAACGCAAAGGTCCTACAATACCAAACATCCGATAACAAACACCCACTGAGACGTTTCCTCAGGATGACAAGATCTACAACAAACAAAGTTTCAGGCAATTCCACCGAAATCCAAGAATATCGTTCTCTTCGACTCTTTTCAAAGAAGTAACCTCATAGTGGCTAAACGGTAAGTGATAGGTGGTTGTGCCCATGGAGATTTTTTCTCAGGTTCACAAGATCTACAACATATCTTGGTTTCAGGCAATTCCACCAAAATCCAAGAATATCGTTCCCTTCAACGGTTTTCAAAAAAGTGGCCAAACGGCCAGTGATTGACGGTTGTGTCCATTGAGAAATTTTCTCAGGATGCCAAGATCTACAACATATCACGGTCTCAGGCAATTTCACCGAAATACAATTTGCATAAGATTTGTGCGGATTCCTTTCATTATACACTGCACAAACCTATAATCTCTGTTTCCAAGTGCAGATACTATCAGAGCAGTGATGATAATACAGGAAGATAAGATTTCAATAAATAAATCACTGTGAAAGAGAGACGAAAAACGTAATTTCAATTTCGATATGTTATACAAAAGTTGCAAAATAGTTTTGAACTTTTCCAAGACCTTTCTGTCGTTATATAAAACTGTTTTAATCGTTTAAGACAATCCCAACTTATAGAATTTCGATACAAATAGCCGGTCCCATTTTGTCCAATTGACTAAGTTTTAAGATTTCAAGATAGTTCAGTTCAGCCAGTTGCACAATGTCAAATAAACTACACCTAAATAACTGTTAAATAAGGTGAGGTATTTGTACTTACAGCCCTACTTCAACAAATTCATGAACGAGTAACAAACGTGATGTTAAAATAAATCGAAGTGAAAAAAAAAATCTAAATGTTTAAAACAAACTCTACTCGGAGGTATGTTATTCATGAAATCATCATCCAAACTGACGAAATTGCTTCTGTGGTTCATCCAGTACGTAATACAATCACCATCTGGTTGATGGCACCATCAGAATGAGCAGGGAAACACAACTCCCCATTCAATTCGACCTCTCCATTTTATCAAACTTTCCCCTTACAATGCTGCTTCTTCCGTGTGGTCCAAAGGTTCTACACTTGAAACTTTCCCCTTACAATGCTGCTTCTTCCATGCGCTCCCAAATTTCTACACGTAAAACTTTCCCTTACAATCATGCTTTTTCCATGCGGTACAAAGTTTCTACACGTAAAATTTTCTCTTACAATAGTGTCGCTTCCATGGGGTCCAAAGTTTTTACACGTATTTTTTTTATATATAAATTTTTGTTGGCAGAGAATATATGAGTATGCGTGTCTATTTTACAGCGAAGTATTGATCTCGAGATTGATATGAAATACGTGAAGACAGGAGACCCGGACACCATAATTATAATTCAACCTGAGACAGACAGTTTGGATTGGAACAGACAAGAGAATGAGTTGAACATCACTCTTCAATTCGAAAGTAAAGCTGATATGGTACTCTTCGGGTAAGTAAGCGTTCTATTTACAAAAGTGTACCCTCATTTTATTATTTATAATTTCCTCATTGAAAATACAGGTCCTTGATTCACTGAATAGTTTCTTTTTCTTAACAGTATATTGCATAAGAAACCTTCTAAAGGACATCCACGGCATATCTCTTCATTGTATCTGTTGTGGTTTAAAAAATACAAGTAACTGCGTGTTATAATAGAATATATATTTAAATGGAAATGATTAATGTAGCTGGTTTCAGAACGGAACTTCACATAAACTAAGCTATTGTACATTAAACTATGAATAGTTGCTTGTACGTTAGATTAGGTTTCAATAATCCTTTATTAAGTACGCAATTCATGAAATTAGGTTAGACAATATTACTGTGGACAAAATCACTTCCATTCATCAAAGGGTAGTCGAAATGAACAGGTACAGTCGCCGGCAAAAGAAAAGATGAAATACCTAAATTGAACCAATACGATCATAGATTCTTTCCGAATTCACATAGCGTAGATACAATTTCAAGAGTGAACTCCAATGACAGATCCATAAATACCCATAGTTAAAAGATTGCAAACACATATGATATTATAGCCCACGTTCCATAGAATCACCTTAGCGATGTTAGCTGAGAGATACCGGTACAGAACATTCATTTACTCTCAAAGAATTATCGTCCATCCACCACAAAGAGACACATGCATATAACACTTCCTAAAACCTTACCAAAGATGCTACTGTCAACACGAATATATTTTCCTCCAAAACAGGCAAGGAATTAACGATATTATAACTTGCAGGACAAGAGAAAATACATTAATATCTGACGAAACCATAGAGTTAGGAAGAAAATAGAGAAAACATACATGACGTCACATGAAGCCATTTTACGGTTCATCGGCAGCCATCTTGTGTGGCCCCATTAGAATCCCTCTATACCGAGTACTGTGAGGATTGCCTTTTTCGATATGAGGATGAGTGCATCTCAGAGAGGCAATACTCGTAAAAGAGGGTCATTCTCCTCTCCTCTATTTATATTCCTAACTCTATGGACGAAACTCTAGAACATTATAAATATAACGAACATTTATTTTCTTCTTTTTCTTCTAACGTTTAGGGTGCTGCATAACAGCTTTACTCAAGATTGGTTGTCTATTATTCGGCACAGCAGTATCAAAATTCATTTGCTGAATAACGTCTATATAGCAATGCATGCAGCAGCTTCAAAATCATTTTCACACATTCTCATTTATATACATAATTATCTGTTGATATCTGCAAACACTCTAAGTCACACAAGTATCGCATACCCGAATATCTTTGAAATACACAGAAAATCTCCTTGCACAAAAAGCACACAAAAACGTCAACAAAAATGAACTTTATATAAATGCATGTGAACCTACTAAAAATGTGAGTCTTTTGTGTGCTTAATGTGCGTGTCTTTCTATTCAGTTCTTACGCATAGTGCATATTTTCTGCACATTAAGTTCATATTTACCATACACTGAAAATGAAAGTACACTTAAAGTGTAAAATTAGCCCCGATAAAAGTTCACAATATGTTAAAATTTTACCATGTTTTTAGTGCATAATATATGCTCTCTTCGTGATATTAATATGAACTTAACTACATTTTAAGTGCACGGCATTATGAACTTCTGGTATACTGACACCCAATACATGCACAAAAAGTTCACTTAATAGTGACAAATATACAAAAAGTGATCTGAAAAAACGAACTCTAGACAATGTGAACTTCTGTAAATATGAACTCAATGTGTGCAAAATGTGTACAAATTGGTAAGAAGCCAATAAAAAGACACATTGAACACACAAACACACATATATTTTTCAGTAGGTTCACATAAAGTTCACATGTCTTCATATAAAGGTAATTTTTGGTGAAGTTTCTGTGTGGCCAGGAGATTTTTAGTGTCGTTCACATTATCTAAGGTTCGTTTTTAGAATACTTTTAGTACATTTTCCACTAATAAGTTAACTTTTTGTGTGTGAATTAGGCATCAACGCACCAAAAATATGGAGTAGTTCATATTAATTTCAAAAAAAGTTCGTATATTATGCACTAAATACGTGGTACAACTGGAACATATTGTGAACGTTTTTCGGGACATATTGTGTGCACTTTGAGTGTTCTTTGATTTTCAGTTAAATGCTAATTTTTTTACCCAAAGTTTCGTTTAGCCGAATTTGATGAGACCAATGGTGATTCGGTTAAACGAAACATAGTGATTTACATAGGCTACTGTATAGTTTAGAATTCTTCTACGTTACAAGAACAACTTTAATTTAAAGTGAACTTAATTTTTCATTGGCCTACTACTATAATGTAATACTATAATATGAATTCTGTACTATAGTTTTTACCGAATATTGCAATGACAGTCAAATGTACAGCCTGCGAACCGGTATAAAATCAAAATTTTATTTTTTCTGTGTCGGGGCCTGGTAAAATTGACAACTAATGTTTGTTTGTAAAATAAACTTCAATTATATTCTATTACAACACACTGTTAGCCTTCAATCCCTTTCTGTATTAACATGTATTGCATCTGTAGCGATAGATATTACATTATTTTCTATCCATTTCAGGTTTAAAGCATTTTTTGTCTTGACAGGTGTCCAACTAGCAGGTCGCTTCACTTACCACCCAATTACAGTAACGGAACCAGAGCTGAAACGGGTCATTCGTGTCGACTTTTGGACCTGATCACCGAGTCTATGCTTAAGGCTTGGCCTGACCCAGTGACCTGTGATGTCAACTCGGTGTCTTGGATGGCAAAGCAGAGTTTTCAATTATTTCCTTATTTAATTCTTTCTCACTACTGCATATCAGTTAGCAGTATTTGTTTGTTTCAGGGTTTACCGGAAGAAGGGGGTTACCTCCGCCAGAGCACGAAAAGTACAACCATAGACCTCAGAACTCAAAATAGATAGATTTTGCACACTTCTCCATTTCCGTCTGCGCTAAAACTAGTGGGTCTTTGTACAGGAGTACATGATTTTGAATTTATTATAGAATAAGGTCTATGCAAGAGCTACCTAGAGGATGAATTCATAATTACGTGCTCCTGTACAAAAATGCATTAGTTTTTGCGCTGACAGGATTGGGGAATGTGCTAAATCTATGAGGTCTATGGTACAACGGTGGAAGGTCATATAAGATAATCTGGTCGCTGGGTCACAGACAGTCAGGTCATTTGGGACAAAATGGAGTCGTCAAATCAGTGAGGCCATTCGGGAAAGCACCGGATCGTTTGAGTCAATGGGTCATGAGGATCAAGTTTCAGACCGGGTCAGTGGGTCACCAAAAGTGACCCAATTTCCGCTCTTATTGTTGTTTTGGTATGTTACCAGTTACTGTTTGTATTAGGTATAATTTCCTTTAACACCGAATATATACATTAAACTTACAAGGTTAGTATGAATTTTAATACATAATTCTATTCCATTATCACACTAAATCTTTGTCTACTTTCTGTTACGTATTTCAGGAAAGGTGATAAAGAAGCGCATCGTTTTATTACTGATCCAGAAACTCATGAAGTTGAACCTGAAAGCATAACATTTTATCACACATACACGGTAAGTTCTTAATAAGGTTGATCGGGACTGCGAAGGAAATTTCGGAATTTGGAATTTCTTCGATTTAGGAATATTTCGGAATTTCGCCTTTGGAAAGTTCCGATCATCCAACAATCCGTTATTCTAATTTCAGTTCCGGAATACCGGGATTGCGAACACCCCTAGTTCTAAGTAATTTGCTTGGACTTAATACAGAGTGTTGTAAAGATAAT